>JAVSBS010017899.1:19171-40951 GCA_033124195.1 Coracias cyanogaster
AGATGCAGATTTAGAAAGCCTCAGGAGCAGACACGCAGACCAGGTTAGCACTATCCCCACCTGTAACGTTACTACCTTGTCTGCAAGTGCAGCATAGTCCGAGCAACATGAATATCTCATCTGTGTAACGCTGAAAAGCCGCTTCGCAGCCCTGGGTACAATAACTTTCATATGGGAAAACAAGATTAAACTTGACAGTAATAGGAGCGATAGAAGGGGGAAGCATTCTTCCTTTAAGGCAGAGGATCTGAATCCAGCAGCCAGTGACTGACAGAAAAAGGAAGGGAAGAAAGATAAAGGCAATTGTTCAAGCATCAGGGCTTAAAAAAATAGGCTTCTAAGAGAGAGGAAAAAAAGAAAACCCCACACCTTTGTCTTGACATTTAACAAACTACCTAAATGAGCTAAGCAAAGGAAAAGAAAGTCCAAGACCTTACAAAGAGAGCTGCTTTCAGCTGTTTGTTACTAGATACCTTAAAACACGTTTATCCAAGCTTGCTGAGAGACACCGAGCCCTCCAGGACCCGCGGCAAACCCTCGCAACGTTCTCCCTTCCCCAGGAGCTGTATTTATAAGCTCCCTCCTGGCTGCCTCTGTAGGAACCAGCTGGGTGAGCAAAGCCTCTTGACACCTGTGTGTCTGTGGGCTGCCAGCCATTAACTCCTCGTGTGCTGCGTCCCAGGGTAGCAGACTTAAGTTACTCCCCAAAATACCTGTAGGCACCCAGTCAGCTCCAGTAGGTGACTCTGAATCTCAGTGTGGTGCCAGCCTTGGGGAGAGGGTTGTGTGTTGTGGACAGGCTCTGTCCTGCTGCTGCAGCTGGGTTCTCTAGAGGTTTGTCCATCAAATCCAGCCCAGGAGTCTTTAGCTCTTTAGTGCTATAGAGGCACTTACCTCCCAGGGAACCCAGCGTCAGTGGCTGGAGGTTCACCATCTCATAACCTGCCTGAGGTAGATCCGACAGAAGGATTTCTAACTGGTTACCTCATGCCACTTTATCGCTGCTTTACTTTTGGATTTCTACAGACTGAGTAATGTTTCCTGTCATTACAAGTCTTTGACAACAGTTTCTCTGAAACGCCTTTGCCATTTGCAAGGGGAAGGAGGCCTCCTGTTCACCAACACCAGCAATCACCCCTTGAGCAGCAGGAAGCCAACTGCCCGGGCAGGAGCGGTGGGCACGCCAAGTACAGTATGCTTGAGTAGTGATTAACACACAACAAAGGGAGCTGCCCGCGCGGCAAATGGAAACACACTGCGTGCTGGCGATGGAAGAGCGTTTTGGTCTAATTTTGCACTCTGCATATAGCAATAAGACACAACAGGGTGTGCATTAAGCTCATCTTTTAAGAAGTGCAACAGTAGCTGAATAATGCACACCCCGGAGCGTCTTATTTGTAGTGGACTATGGCTCATTAATTTTACATTTAAATTTTTTCAAACCCATTTTTGAAAAAAAAAACCAACAAAACCCAACCTAAATCTATTTTGAGGGCAGTTATGTAATGTATCCTTCCACTGAAAAGTATTTTCAAATAAAAACAGTAGGGAAAAGGTGAGGAAGAGCTTTGTTCAACTGCAGGCCAAGGTTTGGCTTGGTTTGGTCTGGTTTGGGCAGGGTTTGCTATGAGCAGGATCTTGGCCTGCCCGTGCAGAATATAATGCAAATAATGATAGTTACGAAAATCTATTTGGTGTTCATTCTTTTCTGGGCTTTCCTTTCTTTTAGTATAATTACCTGGGCCTTTTGTATTCCTTCTTCCTACAACAGTCCACCTTTTGGTACATGAACCAACAGCCATTTCAGAACAGGTTCACATCTAAAGCATTCAGATGGGGATGTGACTGACTTTTACACCAGCCTAGGATTGGAATGGTCACAGGTTCCTGCTCAGGATGCAGGCAGGCGTGGCCTGGGAGAAGATGGTTTTGCCAGAAGTGCAGGGATACAACAGGATTTAAAGAGTAGAGGGTGCTACAAAAACTTCAGAAGTACGAAGGAGGGACATCTGATTTCCGCTGTTCCACATGAAATATGACTATGGTTTATCCCTTTATATAGGTTCCAACCTTGATGATGGACACCCAGTTCTCAGAATTCACTCCGGACATCACCCCAATAATGCTGGCGGCTCACACCAACAACTACGAGATCATCAAACTGCTTGTCCAAAGACGGGTAACAATTCCACGCCCACACCAGATCAGATGCAACTGTGTGGAATGTGTCTCCAGTTCGGAGGTGGACAGCCTGAGGCATTCGAGGTCAAGGCTGAACATCTACAAAGCCTTAGCCAGCCCTTCGTTGATTGCCTTATCAAGTGAGGACCCCATCCTGACGGCCTTCCGACTGGGCTGGGAGCTGAAGGAGCTCAGCAAAGTGGAAAACGAGTTCAAGGCTGAATATGAAGAGCTTTCACAGCAGTGCAAGCGTTTTGCTAAGGACCTTTTGGATCAAGCACGGAGTTCCCGAGAACTGGAGATCATTCTCAATCACAGAGATGATCAAAGTGAAGAGCTGGATCCCCAAAAATGTCATGACTTGGCAAAGCTAAAGGTAGCAATAAAGTACCACCAGAAAGAGGTAAGAGTCATCTGTATGCGAAGGTGTGTGAAGGCTTCATGTACTGGGCAAAATGGTCCATTTCTCTAGTCCCAATGGGTTTGTTTATGGTTGCCAGCTGAAAGCCAGACGGGTTGAGTTTGGATTGAGTGGGGAACCATGTGCAGATGGGTTGGTCACAAACCAGGGGGTTCAGTGCACCTTGGTGACACCAGGAATCTGATGACAGTTGAGGGCAACAGGACTGGGACTTGCTGCAGTGGGTTATGGCTTCTATGGCACCGACACTTTGTTACCAGCAGTTTTGTTAGGTGAAAATGCTCCTGTGATGCCAGGATCACATCATGCAAATACTTCTTCACACCTGAGACACCTCAGGTGGATTCTTGCTCCTTGATTGATCCATGTTTTAGGAACTGAGAAGCAATTCCCAAAAATTCAAACGTCTGCCCATGGAAGGACATGCTGCAGCTAAAGGGCACAGAGCCTTTCAGAAGTCCCGCAGATCCAGAGATTTGCAAGTTGATTCACTCAAGGCCACGAACCCACAGAGAATGCTGACAACAGTTTCATTAGTTGGCTCAGGATTTTCTTTCTCATTCCAAACCTGGCCAGAATTCAGTAGATGATATATTACTGTTGGCCAGTGGTGTTCCAGGTTATCTGAAGGAGGAATTTAGCTTGCTCGGTTGAGGAACTCAGTTGCGATGTCTATTACTTTCTTCTGTGTCCGAAGGGTGACAGGAGTGGCGGAAGAGCCTGTCACATCACTCTTTTCACTGTCTTCCCCACATTGAACGCTTTGTTTTATGCATTAACCCAGATGAGGGCAGCCTGGTATGATAGATTCCACCTCCCTTAATTAATTGCTGCTTATGTCATCTGAGGTACAATAGTCAAGGAGTGAATCATGCAGATTTTCCTCTCTTCCCTGTGGTCTGTTATGCCTCCCAAGTAGCAGCCCCTCGATGCAACAAGCTGGAGCTGAAGCCTCAAGCTTTCTGGGATCCAGCACATGGTCACTTACAGCTCTTACTGGGCTGCTCCAGTGAGGTGTCAGCAAGGCTCGCTGGCTTCACGGCGGGTTGTGTTTTTTAACTCCAGCTGACAGGGTTAAGTAACACCGTAAGTGCTTTAGGGACATCAACAAGTTATGAAGAATTAGTCCAGAGCAGAGTATTGGGTCAGATGTTCCTTCAGTCTTAGAAGAACCAGGAACTCAACTTCTCTGGATTTTTGCTGGCCTGATAGCCACAGACACTGCTCCCACAGTCCCCCCTTCAGCAGGCAGGACACCCCTGGCACTGCTGTGTGTAGATCAGGGCTGATTTCGATGTCTTGCGGCAGTTCGGGCTCACTATTGACATCCGAGCATAAATCTGTGGCCACCCTTACCCTGTGTTCACGTTAAGAACCTGCAAGTCTGGAGGAGTTCGCTAGATGTGAAGCGTAGCGCTGAACACTCCTGAAGCTCTTTATTTTAAAGTAACAAATTTTTAATCCTCGCTTGCTTCCTCGACAGATTTATCTCTTTTTTTACGCCTATTTGACTGAATTCCAAGCATATGGACAAATTCCAGATTTTGTGACACATTCATGACAGTTCCAGCATATACATGATCGCAGATACGCTCTGTGTTGCCAGCTGAAGTCGGTGCGGTTTCCAGGTAGAATCCTGGTGGGCAGGGACAGGATGAATGAATTTGGGAAACCAGCGCTACCAGACCCCCTCATCCTACCTGGTTTTTCACAAATACCTGATGATGGTCTTTGTATGCAACAAAATCTTGCAGTTAATTTCTTATTGTGACAATTAGGCCAATACAAAACACCAAGGAAGATACAAATGTCATTGCCGGCTTTGGAAAAAAAGTGAGCAGGAGCAGGGAGACACCGAGAAATGACTTTTGGTCGTGATTGAAGAGTATCAGACTGAGAGGATTTTTGTGGGGACAGGAAGGAAAATAGAAACGGGTTTGGTTTCATGAAAGACATTTCTGCAGAGAGAAAGAGCAGGCTTAAAAAATAGATCATCTTGTTCCACTGAAGCTTTTTAGGTCTTAACGTTATATGAGATTGGATTGGATGGAGAAGCTTTTTATATCTTAACGTTGACAAAGTTACAAGTCAAATCTCTAGTAGCCTAAGACAAAAATCCAAAGTGGACCTTAGTTATTTTCGGGGGCTGTAAATTGTTACCCAAGTTGTCAGTAATGCATCATGTCACATTCATTTTAGACTAATTGCCAGACAAATTTCCTGCAGCTTTTTTCTTTTTGAATGAAATAAACATTAACATTTCCCCCCAAGTATGAACCGATTCCATTTCAGCTTAATCGGGCAGATACGTTCAATGTCAAGATTCTTTCTGGAGAAGTTAAGAGGGAATTGGTAAAGAGATCATTGCCTTTGGGTGGAGGAGGCAGCACCGGCTGTTTTGGGTACGGAGTAGATCTTAAAGGTACTTTTGCTTTGTACCGGCCTGAGTGATCTGGGAACTCAAGACTACTCTTCACCAGGCCCATTATTCAGTGTTCTTCTCTCTAAGGCATTTCAGATGAACCTGCTGTGCCTTTTTTTCCCCCAGCATTGCAATCCCATACTGGGGAGTAGGTGCTGGCTTGTGCCAGGTATGGAAAAGTAACAAACAGTCAAATTTCTAGTGCAGGTTGAGGATCTCCAGCAGTGAACATGCAGGACTGAGAAAGGTCCCAATGGGAAAAGCTAGACCTCGATGGGCAGTTCTCACTCCAAACTGGGCCCTTGGAGGAAAGCTTTTTAAAGCTAGGTAGGCTGCTAAATCTGCAGGTAAGTAGGCAGTAAATTTTTAAACAGAAGATAATCTGGTTAAGTGCCTAAATCCTGTTGGAGATTAGACATTTATCTTGCTGAGGCATTTTGAAATTCCACTGCTGAATCAGATGCATCTTTTGGCACCGGTTGTAGAAAAATCTGATCTTGTAGGTTAAGTTTTCGCAAACAATTAGCAGTCAGCCCTGCCACAGACACAAATCTCTTTTCTGTGCATTGAATGCAGTAAATGTACTCATGGTACACACACCTCCATCTTTTGATGAGGCCTGAGTGCCTGGACGAGGGCTGGTCTCGTGAGGGGAACCACAACACTTCAGTCATAGAATCATAGAATCACGGAATGTTAGGGGTTGGAAGGGACCTCTGGAGATCGTTGAGTCCAACCTCCCTACCAAGCAGGACCATAGAACCTAGGGCAGGTTGCACAGGAACGCATCCAGACGGGTCTTGAAAGTCTCCAGAGAAGCAGACTCCACAGCCTCTCTGGGGAGCCCGTTCCAGGGCTCTGTCACCCTCACAGTCAAGAAGTTCCTCCTCATGGTGAGGAGGAACTTCCTGTGCTCTAGCTTGCATCCATTACTCTAGCTTGCATCCACAAGTCCTACCTCCAGAGGACCACTGGCCTCAGCACCAAGGCTCCTTCTCAGCCTGTGTCCCCAGGTAAATCTCACTGCCAGTGCGTTTCTACCTCACAACACAGATCCGAGTTTCATCTTTACAAGAGTAGAAAAATCTCCCATTCTTTCTTTTTCTTTTCAACAAAAAAGCCTGGGAGGTACAAGTTTTGATTACTCCCAAATATCACATGTGTTAAGAAGTATTTTATAAACTAACAAATATGTCACACATGAGGAAGAAGACCTTTGGAGGAGGGCCAAAACAATAAAGAAGAAATTTCTTGCTTTTCATGTTTGTTTTTAATAAGCTTGTATATCCTAGAAGGTAAATTACTGTTTACACTGAAGGAAAAAAATTCAATTATACAGGAAAGATTAAAAAGTGCCCTGAGGTGGCTTTGTAGTGTATTTTATGGTATTAAATGTTAAAACCATGCTGTGCAGTGTTTGCAAGCTCCCTCTCCATCTCATGTTAAGTGGAGAGTGGTTGTATCCTCAGTTTCAAGTTACAAAAAGGTCCTGATCATTTCCTTAGATGGTAGGAAGGACTTCACTGCATGGCAAGATAGTAGAAAAAAATGAGGACAGCTCTAGTACTCTGTGAAACATGAGCAGATAGATCCAGCACAGAACCATCCACTTTCTCCAAATCCACTTTTGAAATAAATTATTTTCATAGTATCACAGGAATTTACGGTCTAAGAGACAAGCAGGCTTTTCGTAAGTGCTCTGTAGTATAAGGCGTTTGTCTTCATGTTATTACTTTTCAAATTATTTTATTCATGACTAATTTTGGAAGAAGAAAGGTGCCGAAGACTTAATACTAAAAGGCACAGCTCAGCTGTTGAGGATGAATCTTCACTATGCTGTTCTGGCACCAAATTAGCTCTGCATTTGTTAATTTGTTTGAATGTCTAAGAAAAGATGGGGAAAAGGCATCTTTTAGGATCTCGCCAGTCACGGAAGGCACAGTTATGTGCCGTGTACCATGGCTGTATTAGAGAATCAGAGCATAGCCAGGATGCAAATAGGGCTTTTATGTCCTTTAAGGTTTTTAGATTGCCAAAATAACGTAAAGCAACCACAGTGTAGCAATGAATCGGGTCTAAAAGGGCAGATTTCTCCTTGAATATAACATTCCAGAGGAGACCTGGAAGATGATCAGAAGGCTGGAACGCTCCTGTGAGAACAGGTTGAGAGAACTGGGCTTGTTCAGCCTGGAGAAGGCTCCAGAAGACCTTACTGCAACCATTCAGTCTCTGAAGGGGGCCTACAAGAAAGCTGGGGAGGAACTTTTTACAAGGGCTTGTAGTGATAGGATGAGGGATAATGGGTTAAACTGGAAGAGGGAAGATTTAGATGAGAAATTATGAATAAGTTCTTCATTCTGAGGGTGCTGAAACACTGGCAGAGGTTGCCCAGGGAGGTTGTAGATGCCCCAACACTGTATGTGTCCAAGACTAGGCTGGATGGGGCTTTGAGCAACCTGGTCTAGTGAGAGGTGTCCCTGCCATGGCAGGGGGGTTGGGACTAGCTGATCTTTAAGGTCTCTTCTGAGCCAAACCATTCTGTGATTCTATCATTCTTTGATTCTGCTAAGCCACCAGACAAGCAGTGCACATGCAGGCTATTGCTGCTCTCCTGCTCTCCATCACAGGGCATTCACAGAATGAAGTGGAACATCACAGGAGTGCAGTATTTTTCTGGTACTTGTAGTTGCAAATGGCTGTGCAGGATTATTTATATGTCTATAAGGAATGCACACAATGCAAGGCCATCAGAAAAAAAATGTATTTTACCTGTGACTGCATTGCTTACCACTTTCACTGAATTAGATCAAAGGTGTGCATGAAATTCCCTCTCAGCAACTTTAACCTTCATCTCTCTTACTCACTGTACTCTAATCAACAACAGGAAGAGAGAGAAGTAGAATTGTTTGCTTTTCTAATTTTAATCCAGTGCTCTTTGCTGTTTTCTCTTCAGGATGAAGCTTCAAAAGTTTTAGTTCTTTTTTTCCAAGACATTAACATAGACAAGTACCTCCTGAGATACGGCACTGGAGTGCATGAATAATAATTCCTGCCATGCCACATATTTTTCAGCTGTGTCTTGACTCTTGTCAACTGTGCGGCTGCAGTTTGAAGCACAGCGGTCATTCTCCAGGGAGCACGCATAAACCTGGCAAATTTCTGAGGGCACTTCAGTTAGTGTATTAAAAGAGCTTTTAAAAATATCAGAGATGCATGAAGAACAAAGTGCGAACTCTGCGAAAATCAAAGCTCATCCACTGCATCTTGTTTATCTATTTTGAAAGCTATCCAGGTATCGTGATGGAGAGCCGCGGGTCTTGTTTGGCTCGCAGGCAGTGCTCAGTTATTCTCCCGTGGTTTTGTTTTCTTGCCACAATTGCCTGGAGACACGACAATATGGGGCTGAATTGTGCTCTTTAAAGGCCCCGTTAAAAGCTAGCTTTACGGTGAGCCTGCACTGCTCAGAAGATTAATAAACAGGCTTTTATTTTCTGGTTTTTAGAATGAAATTATACCCTGTTGTGGACAGATCTTTGTTAGGATGGGATGGGAGAAGCCGAGCTGCTCCTTGTGGCAGCCTTCTTCCTTTCTAGTGACCTGGAACATCCGTATCCCTTAGGGTGTTAGATGGTGGGGATGGTGTGGTTACGCTACGTCCAGATCTGTCCTACACCACAAACCCAAACGCAAGTTTAGGGATTTCAAAAGCACTGAATGTCCAAATGTCACCTTTCATTTTCCAACTCCGTTCATTCATTATTGTACGCAGCAAAGTTACCATCTGATGTGTGAGCAGTGGCCTAAATGAAGCTGGTTTTTCTCAAACTCAATCCCAGCAGGCAGATGACCACATTAAAAGTCTTCCATGCGTGCGGCACTGAGTTGTTGCCAACAATCTCAGTGGCAGGACTTTGGGGTGGACGTGGGGAGACTTACCAGCGTCTGCAGCCTTAGAACAGCCCTTCCCGTGGATCGCTGGTGGAGCGAGCGGTGGGTGTTTCGGAGCCCCCGCTCCATGAGTTTGGGTGGTTGCCAGATCTGTTTGTTCAGTTGGGGAAATTTAACCCCTATGGCTGCATTGTAGGACAAGTGGCATTCCACTGTAACTCCTCTCCAAACCTGGAAGAAGAAGAAGAAATATTCAGAGAACCGATGGTTCATTAGTTTGACAAAGTGGATGTGAATGTTTATTTGAGGAAACAGTATTATTTGGTATATTATTCATGTAACACCAAAATGTTCTGACTTGATGAAGGTTAGCCACATATTGCAGCTGTCACAGAAAAGAACTGCAGAAGACTATCTTTTGACAGCAAAATCATCTCTGACTAATCTTTGGAAAAAACTGGAAAAACAACACAAGACCAGTATGTCAGTCAAGGACAAGGACTCTGCTTGTGTTAGCGTAATGTGCGGCAGGCAGTAAATGCCTGGATCATTCTTTAAGTCATCTTTGGTGCCTCGTGCTTCTGACTTAAACGATCTCTTGGACAAAGGCAGGAAATATGTTGAAAGCTAAAAGGATTGCCACTGCTTTAAGAACATTCAAGAATGATTTAGTGAGTTTGTCAGTTCCCTTAACTTCATGTATCCCATCAGTCTTCTTGCCAGCAAGAGAAGAGGCTTGGGAAGCCAAAGTGAAAGTACAGGACATGATTGATTGGCTTTCTATAGACAACAGCAACTGGAAAGGAGAGGTGACGCCTTGTATATTGTATAAGCCAAGTGTTCAGTCTTAGCACGTCTGAAGGTCTGGAGTGCCATTCAGAGTCAGCTTTATGTCAGCAGAGAAGAGTATATCATGTCATTTCATACTTCACTTTGAGTGATACCCTGAAATAATAAACTCGGTGGAAAAAATACAGCTATGGATTCTCCCTTTTGGATGGAGAAGTGGTCATCGTTATTAATCTGAGTTCTGTGGATTTCAGCTTTACTTCTGTTGCTTGGTGAAGAGTGTTATGAAACTATAGAGAAAAAAGAACGAAGATTCCACTCCCCTTACACATCTTATGTATACATCAGATCCCTCATCATCCAGACAAGCCATTTAGATGTCTCATGATTGAGAGCACAGTTTCCTCATAGTTTTTCACTCCAAGAAAAGTGAGATGGATAGATGGGTTAATCATAACCCCCTCAAACAGAGACCTTGTGCAGAACGGGATTTAAAAGCTGTGACTGCAGGTTTTATGTTCTCTACAAACCCCAGCTGGCTGAGTAAACATCCTCCAGCAAAGGTTCTCTCCTTCTCACTCTGCAACGCTGACATTACTCAGAAGCAGGGGCAGCCTTTAGAGGTTCACAAGAATGTGAGAAGTGTTTATAGTATGCAACAGTTCTTTCCTGGATATCAGAGTAAATTTACTCGTTCAGGAGAGGGTAAGGTAGAAAGAAAAAAAAGGAAACCAAAATTCAATAGTTTCAGCATAGCTATTTCTCAGGGCAGAAAGGAAGCAAATGAAAAATATTTTTAGAGCTTTTTATTAGCGCTACTAGGGTAAAGTAGATATGTATTTTAAAAAGACTTGTGAATGACTTTTAAAATTCTCATGTTTGCTTTACCTATCACTTATTTAATGTAAATGTTAGAAATTCACCAGGGAGAATAAACCCAGCCTTTTACTTAAAAGTCAACCTTCTCCCCTTCAGCCTGAGAGAGGTCCTGGTATTCATGTGCAAGATCTGTAATTCCTGAAGTGCTGCCTGCAGGAGGACTTAGCAAACTCTGCAAGAGTTTTCTCCAGACAGTTTTTAGCCTGAGTGTTTTATGAACCTCCTCTCTCGGAGGTCTATCGCTGCATTCAGCACTTGCCTTTGGAAACCTAGACCATACCTACGGTGTCTCTGTAACAGAGCTGGATAGAATCATAGAATCATTTAGGTTGGAAAAGACCTCTAGGATCATCTAGTCCAGCCTTCGTCCAACATCTCCCTGACCACTAGACCATGTCCCAAAGCACCACATCTATCTGTTTTTTGAACACCTCCAGGGATGGTGACTCCACCACCTCCCTGGGCAGCTTGTTCCAATGGCTAACCACTCTTTCGGTAAAGAACTTCTGGGGTGTTTGCCGAAATGCAGCCTACAGGAATTTATTTATCAACTGCAGCCTGCTAAAATAAATGCTGAGAAGTTCTGCTTAAGTCCGGACTCTTGCTCAAGGTCTGCAGTGGGTGTTTGCTAACAGAGGTTGGCCTCCAGAAGCACCGTTCAGCAGGTTGCGTTTATTCAGTGCAGGATTTATGCCTGCACTTAAATCCTGCTGACACAGGCCATAAATACAAACCTATAGATAAATCTTTAAGTGCTCTGAGTAGACGTGGATTTCATTTCAAGCTTAAATGTTTGTTAATTGCTTCTTTCACGGGTAGGTACCCAGGATTTGCAAGCTTCTACCTTTGTCCTAGATGTGGGACCACTTTTATTTAAATATTTAAGCCAATCCAACATAAATTTGTAAAAACTGTGAATTTTGATGGAACTGTAGCAGGCTTTTGGAGGTTATTCAGTCTTTCCTTTTGTCAGCGTTCACATCACTGGTGAATTTCCAGTTGCTAATGCTTAAGCTGAGTTCATGTCTGCTACCATCAAGGGATGTGTTATGGATAAGAGACCGTTAGTTAAGATTCATGTGCCATCATCACTTAAAATATTTTAAGCACAGATTAGACAAAATTTTGTATAATTGGAGGCCATATGTTCATCTGTGGAGGATCTGGAGTTTGTTTTATTCACCGGCAGAGGGATTGAGTAATTTGGGTAGCACCTGGTTTTCTTGAAGGACTCTTCCAGCTCAGCCAGTGATCTTCTTAACGGCAGGAGCTGCTGCCATTTGGATTTGCATCAGTGCTTCACTGCTGTAACAGGCGTGTGAGTAGCAGCTGTGTTCTCCATCAGCTATTCATCCTGTATTTTCCTGAGAAAAACCATCACCTCTTGGCAGTGCCTGATGAGGAATGTTGAGTCGTAGCCCCTTCTCCCCGAGTCATGCAGCCTCCCCTCCAACTTCTTTGTCTCATTTCTTCCTTTTTTTTTTTTTGCTGTGGCAGAAAGTACTTAATTAACAGGATGAACAACCATTAGGTGTTTACCCTCTGCAGCTCACACTTCAGCAGCAGAATGTAAATAACTTTGCAGTCATTAACAAGGTTGCGCTTTAAAAAGAAATGGGCTCCAAAAGAGGATTTTCTTATTCATCTCACTGTTTGCAACGCTGCAGACTTGAGGAGGCTGGTATTTCTTATGGAGAACATCTGATCTCAGAGGGCTTACTGGCTCTCTGCAGCAGACATCAAATTAGGCCACGGATAGTTTCTCTCTTCTGTCTTGGGCTAATTTAGAAATGTCATTTTTTAGTATTGCCTACTGAGTGTTTCCTTTAAGAGCAATCAAACCGATGCAACAGCCGCAGTTCCTTTCTTCTGTCCTTGGTACGAAATGGGGCAGAGTGGTTTGTCTGCCGCCCAGGAGGTGTGTCCTGAGCAGGAGCATCAGCAGGTTTGGCGGTGCAGGAAGAAGATGGATTTTCAACGTTCGTTTCTTTGCACGCCATCTCATGTTCCTGAAGTTGAAGCTGAAGAGGATCACGTCATTGTACAGTGTGATCCATATGCTTGTTGACGTTGTGCCAAGCATTACGGCATGTTTGGGCTATTGGACAGTGTGTATCAAGCTTTCTGTGTTAAGACTTCAAGATTTGGCATTGATTGATAAACCCAAACCTGTGGCAGGACTGACAGCGTAGGAGTTTCCTGTATCTTCGCAGATAGCCAATCGATGCTGAAAATTCCCATGGGAAAGGCTGCGCTGTCCCCAGTCCCTCTGCAGTGGTGTTGGTGTCGGGGGGTCGGTACTTCTGTGCCTGAGCGGGTCACCCCTGTGAAAAGGGGCAGAGACCTGCGGCTCCCAGCCCTGCCTGGCCACCCCGCGCTCGCCAGCGCTGGGGGAGATGTTTGTCTTCAGAGACATTTCCCTTCAGTCTGCCAGAGACGGGGTGCAAGGCAGTTGTATCTGCAGGGCTTTCTACCGAGCGGAGAACGGCAGCGGCATTTATCCTTTTCAGGAAAGAACTGGATTCACAGGAAATCTACGTTTTTTACAGATCTCGCTAAAATACACACTTCCGCTACTCCATCAGATGCCGCAGTTGCCCGCTTGTCACACAGACTGCAAAATCTAGCCCAGCTCATGAGAAAATCTGCCTTTCCAAAGCCAGAATAGCTTTAATTGCAGAGGGCAGCAGCACATAATAATCCCCCCAAACGCAGTACTTGCAGGCACTCAGGTGCCGTGGTTTAGGTGCTGTGGGACACGGTGCTGTCGGTGAGATCTAACCTATTGAAATGAGTGTCAGGCAGGGGAACTACAGTTAATTTCATGGCTCCCACGCCACATTTGGCTCTCAGTGGTAACCTCACTGGGAGCTGATGTAGCTGACTGATAGAAGAACTCAGTCCTGCTTATTAAGACCAGGCTCTGCAGTTACAAATTAGTGCTTATTCATCTATGAAGAGTATTCACTATCACCATCCACAGCAAGAGTACAGAAAAGAACTCCAACAAACTCCAAACAGAAGAGCCTGTTGGCAGCTGTCACGATAATCAGAATAAATGTAGAGAGATACTGTGCTCAGCCCCTGTGATGTCTATCAGGGAGCTATTTCAGTTGCTCCCCGAGGCATTCACATCTCAGCCCATCTGTGTCTGATCCTAAATTACTTACGACTGTGAGAGATAAGGGATTTCCCTATAGATAAGGGGAGAGGGGGTAGAACATAATTTCTGTGTTTGATATTTATATTAATGGCATAGCATGCAGAAAGCATTTAATTCCCAAGAAGTAGAATTTAGGTGACATGAAAATATCAGAAAAGATTAGATACTGACAAAAAGACACTCCATCCAGCAGCTGCCTTTTTCCCTTAAAAACATTCCCCTTGGTAGAGGATCAGGTGACAATGAGTATGATGAACACTGAAAATGAAATTCTCTAATAGCACAATCCAGCTGCAAGCCAAATGTTACACAAAGACCCTGGCAAGACTGAAAGAGGAAAGAGAGAACATAAAGACTTCGTATTGCAGTAGTCTCTACCTTCAAAGTTCTTCCCAACCATGACCGAAGTTGCTGATCTCACTTCTTGGAAAGTCAAAGATACTTATCCCCGTTTTCAGAAGCCAGGAAACTGAGCATTTCGCCCACTGGTGACACAGAGGTGTTGTCCTCGCAACAACGTACCTCTGAGTCACATCTCGTCTCCTATATCTTCAGCTACGGACAGGTTCTGCTCAACAGGCAGTGGAGACGGAGCTTGCTCTTTGGGTTACCTCCCCGAGAAATGCATCTAAAGGCTTTGTCTAAAGCAGGGACAGTCCTGGACAGTGTTATGCCAGCACTACCACAGGCTCCATAGCAGTGAATGTTTAGTTCATACATTAGCTGAGTATAAGTGCCACCTTTTGGAAGCATTTCTTTTCATTAATGCAGCTGTCAGAACACTGTCTGTGGGATGATGTCTGGTCCTGCCAGTTGTAATAGAGATTGGAGGCTCCTACAGTGCAGCAGGCCTTGAAAAAAATTGCTGGATGCCCTTCTTGTTGTGTGTTGGAGAAATACGCTGTTGGCAAGTCATGTGCTCATCTTCTCAAACAACCAGAGAACCTCTGATTCTGGACCACCTACAAAACGGGGGCAGTCTGCAGGTTTTTAAATTACAACAAGCTCTTCTTTTCGTTGTGCAGAAGCTACCGGATACCAAATCCCATCACATACGGTATGTGCACGTGAAGTGATGTCAGACTACCACATACACACGCGCTGTTTCTAGCTATGGCAAATCAAAGGCTTTGCAAAAAAGTGAAAAAACGAATTTTGGACTCTACTTACATGGAAATTGAACCTGTACTAGGAAAAGGCCTTGGCGTAAGTAGTGATGGAGAAGTCAACTTGCTTTTCCAGCTCTCAGTTCTATTTGCAAAGCAGAAGTAAGATTGTTTCCTGAACTTTATGAAGAAATTGGAAATCATGGGTGATAACAAAAATCCCACGGTATTATTGCAGCTTCAGGCTACTTCACACCTAAAAGGGCTAAAGCTGAGCTTTGTCCATGGTTTTATATTTTACGTGCATTGATTTAGCAGCATGAATCCTAAAAAATCTTTAACGAGTTGAGCATTCAGTGGTTTAGTCCGGTCAACAAATTTGATGGTTTAGTCTAGGGAACAGCACCTAGAAGCAACGATGAGGCCGATGTTCACAGGACTACTTGGGGAAAGCTTATTTCTGTAATCTTTCACATTAGCACAAAATTACTGAAAAGCAGTTGGTTCTTTAGGGGGGACACCAAGGGCTTAGTTGACTTCTTTGTTATAATTCAGCATTCCAGTGTTTCTGCACGCTGGAAATTATGTTTTTCAGCCAGCTGTAGTCTTTGCTCTACTTGAGATCTAAGCTTTGGCACTGACGAATTTTAAATCTGTGATTAATAAGTTGGACTAATACGAGTTAGTAAAAGCCTATATTGGTAAGTGCTTAGCCGTGCCTTTAATGAAGGCAGCATTTGATGGTTTGTGACATGAGGGAGCATTTTTGTGGTGTGCTTAAATTTCCCTTAGGCCATTTTCAGTGAGGTTGGGATGGGCTGGATTGGAAAATTTAATGGCTTTTCCCGTTTCCATTCCCTTTTACCAAGCTGGTCTTTAAAGCTGCTCTTTCATGATGTGTGAATTTGTCTCCATTTGAAGAACTAACATCAGATACAACACAGAAAGCAGATTTTAGAAATGAGCTATTAGGCAGCAGAGAGGCACTTTTAAGATGCTTGCAAGTTGCACAGCAACCAGAGGAACATACAGTCATTTGATTTCTCAAATGACTTTGACGCAAGGGAAAAACAGTTTTATTCTCCCCTTAGAGCTTTCTATCATATGTGATAAAGAGAAAATGTGTTTATACATTTTCACCCTGGAAAAAAAAAAATAAAAATTGTACTTGATCTCAGAGAAACAGCAGCATCTATTACCATGTAAATTACCGCAGAACACGTCCGGTCACAGCTCCTGGCTGTGATCTTCAATCAGAAAATATAGCAGCATAACCCTCTGTTTCTTCTTGCTTTTACACTTAACACACTGACCCTTTGGAAATCAAAGATTAAAAAGCAACCAGCCAACCAACCAGCAATCGATGCTTGATGTTTTTGCCGTTTCTGTAGAATTTTTTCATCGCTGTTCCCAGACTTGGAATTCTGCAATAACATTTTCTGATCATTACAGCAACAGATCTTGGCTTTTTTTTTAATTTATTTTTTTCCCATCACCATATTAACTATTGTCCAGTTTCTGCTGCATGTGTGTGTAGGTTGATCCCAAATCCAACATGGTTCTGATTTTCTTTTCTGGTGCCCTCTGGAGCATGGTGTCACTTGTATGTTAGATGCAGCATTGTGTTTATTATAGTAATAACACCTAAACATCCAGCTCCATAAATGCCAGATATTCCTCTCAGAGATCTTATTGTCATTACTAATTTTGGTCAGTCCATATATTTGAGCTACCTAGTCCAAAAATGGTCTGATTCTGATAGAAACCGCCTGTTACAGCATATAAAATATATTGACAAACTCCCAAACTGCTCACAGAATGACTTTGTCAGACTGAGCAACTAATTGTCCCTTTTGCTTGACCTTGGTTTAGCCATTTTGACCACGGCAGTGGCAGTGCTCTGCTCGTTTAGAGTGCTCAAGAACTGCGCATAAAAAGTCTTCCCAATATCGGGCAGGTTTGGTGGTGAATGAATATTTAACACAGATGTGTGCTAAAGCTTTTAGTAAGAAATAGTCTCTTTCACACCGAATCTAATCTCTTGTTGACTAAGATCTACGGGAAGTCCTGGGTATCTTTAGACATCATGAGAAGAGCCTTGTAACTGTCTCATAAATGAACGTGATGGCTGATTTCAGAGTAACACTGGCCGTGTCTACACCAAGTGCAGTAGCATCGACACAGGGGCTTCTGCCAGGGTTCAAAAATCATACCAGTTTGGGGTGGCAAAGTAGTAAGAATCCTGCATTCAGATGACAGCAGTACTGTCATCCTCAGGTTCTCCTTTATAAGAGGTCTCTTCTTGATAAATGCTGCTGTGTCCATTGGACGTGTGAGTCTTTCTGATACAGCTGTGTCTGATTGTAGATGTATCCATGCTAGGGCAGCTTTTCTGGTTTAATCACAGCAAAGTAAGTATAACAAGCATCCTCAGGACAACAGTTGAGGTTTTCTTTTGACCTTGCAGAGCCCAGTGAGAAATCTGGGTTTAGTAGATCGGAGGTATAATTTCACCTCTCCTTTGAGGCCAGGCTGAGAGAGTTGGGCTTGTTCAGCCTGGAGAAGAGAAGGCTCTGGGGAGACCTTCTTGTGGCCTTTCACTAATTACAGGGGCCTGTCAGAAAGCTGTGGACAGACTTTTCAGCAGGGCCTGTTGTGACAGGACAAGGGGTGATGGTTTTAAACTAAAAGAGGAGAGATTCAGACTAGAGGTGAGACCTTGGCCCAGGTTGCCCAGAGAGGTTGTCAATGCTGCATCCCTGGAACCATTCCAGGTGAGGTTGGACAGGGCTCTGAGCAACCTGCTCTAGTCGCAGATGTCCCTGCTCCCTGCAGAGGGGACCAAGAACTACAACGCAGAGTTGGTTGTGAGATACAAAAATCTTAGTTTATTTAACAATGTCGTTAACATTTAATACAAAGACAGAAACCAGTTCTCTGTTTCAGGACTTTACAGGCTGCATCCATCTCCTCACCACCCAAACTCTGCTCTCCGAGAAGCCAAAGGGACAGCACTGACCCGATGAAGCCAGTTATGTGAGGGGCGTGAATTTTAGCTTTGCTTTTAATCCTTGGCCGACCCTATTTCCTTTTAGGCAAACTTTGTAACATTTCTGTTTCCATTCTGCTCCACTGCCACAACGAACAGGTACAAAAATACGGACAATTCTAGGACAATCTAAAACTCTGTTCTACTTACAGTTTTATTTCTGACGTCCTAGAATTCCTACAAAGGCTTCTTTGAGATGACCCCTGATTAGCCCCATTCAAGTGTTAGATGAAGAGGTTTTATTGTTTTGTGTTTGTTTTCTTGTTTTAAATAACCCCATAGTGGTCACAATGGTCAAACCCTGTTTTAAACATCTATAAAAGCACTGATAGACTTAGATGTCTACGCTTAGGTCATTAAAAGAAAGGTTAACTCCCGATAGTCACTGCAACGCCTTCGGTTTTACAGCTTATTCTGGAAGTGCCACCTGCGGAATCTGAAAGACAAGACACCAAGTTTATGTCATTGGCACTAACATAAAAGCTTATTAATCTTTACTGGCAGTAGCTGCTCGTTGTCGGCAGTCACAGAGGACAGCGCTTTGCGGCAAACCCGCTGGTTTTCCGACGGGTGAGGAGCGAGCACCTTTGCCTGTGGCAGCAGCTCAGGTCAGCTGAGGCCGAGGCCAGCGTGCGCTCGCAGCCCGCGGCTGGACGCCCGTGCCCGGGAAGAGCCCGTCACACCGCCGCACACAGACACACCAGTTGCTTTCGAACAATTACCGCGGCCTCGTGACGCGACAGACAAACCCCCGCTTGTTACAAGACCGGTGGAAATCTCCCACATGGGCTGTCAGCAGATCTTCCAGGAGCTGCAGCGAGCAACTGTCACATCTCATTTGGGCAGTGAGGAGTAATGCACAACAGGAGCGGCCCACAAGGGCACGGCTTTAGAGGCGGAGCAGCGCCTTGCTCTCCAAAGGATCACCAACAAGACATTCTTCTCAGTCATTCTGGGAGTTCAAAAGGGCTGAGATGCTCTAAAGAGCACTGAGGAGATGACAGCCTGCACCCTCTCTGCCCCAGTTCTGAGTGTAGAACCAAGCCACCCTCGGTAGCAGGGTGATTAGCACAGACCTGCAAGAGCTGTTCTTCTCACCTTCAGTTGTTTATTGCTGCCTCATATCCTAGATTTTCCAGCTTAAATTACACCACCACATTCAGCCTGGTGGTTCCTTTAAAAAGGCTGATCACACCCACAGCTCCCAAATCTGGAGCGACATCCCTGCACGTGAAGATCACTTGATCTGCCCTGACAGCGATCAGGCTCTTCAGCTCCAAGGACTCCCCACCCCACCATCTCCAGCAGCATTTGTCTCCCGCAGCCGCCTCCTGCGCCCTGGGAGGCACCGCGTCAGCAGCAGCACCGATTCCACTGCCCAAAACTGCTCCTCCCAGGGTGCACTTTGCTAGAAGGTCAGTCTACACCATCTCCACCAGCGCTTTCGGGCTCCTCAGGGGTCTGCTACCAGCCAACAACTCTCCTCGATCCTGCTCAAGTTTAAACCAGGACAAGACGCATTCAAATTTCAATTTTCAACACCACTTTTTAATTAATAAGCCACAGACCAAACTCATCTTGGAGATGGAGTCATCAAAGCCAAGCTTTCCATTCACCAACAAAGAGACACTTTGTCTACAGACGAAGTAATTTGTCTTAATTACTTAATTGTCCTAGGTGTCTGTTATCACACAAGATTACTGTCCAGTGGCGGGGCAACCAGTAACTTCACTTTTTTGGAAGAACTCTCCAGACTGCAAAGCCCTTCCCAGGGTAGGAAGAACGACTAAGGAGAAGTTCAAGCTCTTACACCGCACAGTAAATACTAATTCAGGACCAGTGGCAGCGGCTGAGATCGGTCAGGGAACTCAGGGCGACTCAGAGACTCTCAGAACGCCCCGAGTATTAACAGCAGCAAAGGAAAACAAGCAACGGAGGCAGAAAGCAGATGCGCATCACCCCTCCGCAACAGCCTCTTTCCCGCTGACTCCACGATCCCCAGCCAACTACTTCTGCCTCATTTCCATCACTTCTCCACAAACACGTTCCCAGAATAAGCCGCTCTGCCTCTCCCGGGAAGCGCTGGCACATCTGGTACCGCCACTAGCGGCAGAAAGGCGGTGCAGGTGATGGGATGCACCGGGGCACCACCACCTCAGCAGGGTTGTCTCGCAGTTGTGCGCTTCTGACAACCACCCCATCCAGATGCTCCATCACTCCACCGGGAACTGCTCCTGCTCCGCTTACAGTGACGGAAGAGTTGGACTCGCAGCGCGGTGAAGCGTCCTGCCTGCTTGAAAAGCCCGGGAAATCCTGGATGCCAAGGGCGAAATAGCAGACACTAAGGACACGAAATCCCCAGCAACGGCTCCAGCGCTGGTACACTGGCATCTAAGAGCCCCGAGATCAGACAACTCGTAAATCTTCTACACTTCTTCTAGACAGGCACCCCCACGCAGGTTACCCACGCTGACAGGCAATTTTGGCCAGATCCTCAAACATCCTTCCGCATTTGTGGTCACTACAGCTACCTTTTCCTGCTCTAAATCACCACCCCTCTGATGTCACAAGGTACTTCCCGCAGGAGAGCTGGGATCACGTTACACGACTTACAGGAGGCTCTGCAGGACTGAAAAGCATCAGTGTTGGAAGACAGAACTTACAGCAGCACACGTCCTCCTCAGTGATCGACTTCCGCGTCTTCAAACTGCCCCGCAACTACCGGCGCCATGTCCACTTCCATCCCATCTGAAAAAAAGGGGCAAAAGCTGCTTAAAACTCAGATGACGTGATGCCAGGAGAGTGAACGCCCTCTGGTGACAAGAGACAGAGACGGCCAGAGCAGGAAACTGCTCTGCTGAGCTTCTCAAAGAGGCCGGAGGAAACACTGATGTGCTCACAGGTTTGTGGGGTTTGTTCCAGCTCTATCAGTCGGTCACTTAAAGATGTCACCGCTTCCTACCATCTCATCTCACCCTGTCTTACCCAAAGACTTAAATACGGGATTTAAACTATTTGATTCTTAGGTGTAGCGAATGGCGTGATTCCTTTTAATGCTTTCAACTACAGAAAGAGCTCAGATCCTGCTCCGAAAGTGCTCTCAGCAATCACGGTGAAAAAAGGAACCATCGCCCTGTGCTACAATATCAAAAAACAACCGAATTCTGAACCTGAGCGGCTCCGGGGTTATTAATAACTGTAGCAAACGAAGGAGCAGCACCACAGTAAATACAATTAGGAAGGCAAATAACACTGATGAAGATGGCTTTGAGACACGTGACGTGTGTGCTGTTCTATTTATTGTAACTTTCGGAATTTTGGGGTGCAGAAACCTGACAAGGTTTTCCAGTGAAGGGCACTGCTAAAACACGAGTGTGTCACCTATGGTCATCTTAACGTGGTATCAATGTACTCAGAGTTCTGGAACAAAGAACCCGTGAACAACTGACAAAGCAAATAAAGATCAAAAAAATCACCCATGTGGATGAGAACAGATGAGTTATTCCTCTGTTGGCTATTCCAGGCAAGCTGAGAGCTACAAACCCACAACAGCCGCACTGGTTTTGGTCCTTTGCTAACGTCAAGCTGGGCAAAAACACTGTGATTTGTGTCACAAAACGAAGCAATGCTGCTGGAGCACTGGGTCCTGCACTTGGGTCAAAACGCCCCCCTGCAACACTCCCGGCGGGGGGAAGAGTGGCTGGAAACTGCCCCGTGGAAAAGGACCGGGGGGGGTTGGCCGGCTGAAGACGAGCCGGCTGTCCTGGTTTGAGTTAGGACCAAACCAACTGTTTTTGCAGACAGTGTCTGCTTGGAGCAGTGATAACGCTTGATGTTTAGAGCTACTCCCAAGGATTGGTGTGTGCAGAGCAAGGTCACTGC
>JAVSBS010017899.1:41051-61057 GCA_033124195.1 Coracias cyanogaster
TGGGAGGGGATGGGCAAGATCTTTGGAGGGGACACAACCAGGACAGCTGACCCAAACTGACCAAAGGGATATTCCCTACCACATAACGTCAGCTCAACTATAAAACTAGGAAGATGGAGGAGGTTGCCGTTCCATTGTCCTCTGGAGCAATTGCTATGTGTTTTGGAGCCCTGCTTCCCAGGGAGGAGCCAGACATTGCCTACTGATGGGAAGCAGAGAATAAGTCTTTGTTTTCCTTTGCTTTTGTGCATAGATTTGCTTGGCTTTGTTTCTGTTATCATTAAACTGCTTTTGTTTTACCCACAAGGGGTTTTTTTCCATCTTCTTTTCCATCCCCTTTTTGCTCTGCTGAGGAAGGAGAAGAAAAGGGGGTGGGGGAGTGATAGAGCAGCTTGGTGGGCACCTGGTGCTCAGCCAAGGTTAACCCACCACACAGGGCAAGTGGGTTATTGGAATAGCAGTAATGGCTAGAGGGTTGTTTCCTTTCATTGGCAGCATGTTAGTCTGGTAGTGGCTGGTACTGGTCCAGAAGTGGATTGGCATCCTCTAGCAGGAAGGTGATCACTAGGAAAATGGTAGCTGTATTTTCTTCTGGTGTCTAGAGAAAAGTGTCTTGTGAACCTTATTCAGAGCTTTGCAGAGGTGGGCCTCAACCTTACTTCATACATGATGGAATGAGGGCAGCATTATAGAAAAGTAATTCTGGATTACCAAAGAGCTGAAATGGAATAAAAAATGGTAGTTTCCAATTGGATGCAGACACCACTATGTTGTACTAAAGGACAAGTCATAGTAGGTCAGTAGTGTGATAGCAGCAAATGCAAATACAGATGAAGCAGGAAGAGTTTTAATGTGACAATGAAGCAGGTTGGGTGATGGTTGGTGGATCTGTGCTATGGAGCAACAAAAGCTTAACTGTGGGCTGACTTGGGGCTACAAGTTGTTGATCACCTTGTGAATCAGAGCTTAGGTAAGTCATTTTTTCCTGGTGTGGTCCTCAGAAACAGGAACTTCATGTGAGACAAACCTTCCTTCACCCCCCACTGACTGGAGGTCCTACTGAATGTAAATATTGAGGACTTTCCTGTAAATCTCACTCATGACTAACCAAATCAAGTTAACTTGTAATCTTGCTAACAAAGTGTTATTACTGTACCTGTCTTTGATGTACAAATATGCTTTTGATATGCAAATATGCTAGATGGATGGTCTCAGGCAAGCCTGAGACCTTGTCAATAAATAAATGTATTTGCAGAATGTGTTATGACTCTTTTTGTTAATTAAGTGGGTAACAAACTTTGACACCATTATTGCATGCATTTATTAAACCCAATATTTTTAAAATATACAACCATTTCAGTGGCTACAAGGAATACAAGTTGCTACTACGTGTAAAGAAATTAAAACATGAAAGGTTACAGGATTTGGGGTAGCAGTTTAACTTGGAATTTCTTTATAAGTACAACAGCTGAAGCAATCAGATGGTAAGCACAATTTGTATAAACAAAGGTATTCAGAAAGATCAGGTACTTACTCCTCAGCTGTAAAGCCAATAAGATAAGGTTTAAATCACTTAATAGTAAGAGGAATACCATTACTGAAGGCTCTGGAGAGAGCTCATTGAGGCCTTCCAGGAAGAAGACCTACAAGAAAGCTGGGAAGGGACTTTTTACAAGGGCTTGTAGTGATAGGATGAAGTATAATGGCTTCAAACTGGAGTAGAGGAGATTTAAATTAGATGGAAGGAAGAAGTTTTTCACTCAAAGGGTGGTGAATCACTGGAACAGGTTGACCAGTGGGGATGTAGAGGCCCCAGTACTGGATGTGTTCAAGACTAGGTTGGATGGGGCTTTGAGCAACCTGGTCTAGTGGGAGGTGTCCCTGCCATGGCAGGGAGGTTGGAACTAGATGATCCTTAAGGTCCCTTCCAACCCAAACCATTCCATGATTCTATGATTAAGGTGGATTAGAAATCAAATACGTAAAGGAAAACACAGTTGTGTTGGTCTTGCAGACATCTCTAACTAGCTCTGGGTCTGAAAAGTTTTGCAAACCATGGGGCTGTCCAAGTATAATCAGGAACATAAAGTCTTCTGGCATCGACCAGAAATATCATGGCTTGAGTTTGAAATTCCAAAGGCTTTTAGGTATTAGCCTGAAGCAGCTGCAACCTGAGCATGGCTGGTAAGGAGTCACCGAGCTGCAGTAAACCACATCATAATGCTGTTTTTACAGAGTGACAGTAAACATCCAAGAGACCCTTTTGCTACCGTGATCAAAGATTTCTCTTGCCTCTGCTTAATCTCTTACACTTCAACAATTTCTCTCTTCCTCAATAGCGAAGCACGTTTAGAAATGCGCTGTCCTGCTTCCCAGCAGATGTCACCTGGCTGGACTTCACGTTACTGCGTGCTGTCTCATGCCCAGCCCATCCCACACACATGCTGGCCTCCTCGCACAGAACCACGTGCAGCACCCCACGCACTTCTGGAGATGTTCTCTCTCCCCCTTTCACACACACACACTCTCAGAGCTTTACACCTTTTCCCTCCTGCCTCATCTTTTAGTCACTTCTGTAACATGCTGACGGTGATTTGTTTCAGGCAGTCGAAACCTGAAATAATTCTGAAATGTGCCGAAACACATGGGAAGAGAAAAAGCTCGTAGTAATTTTTGTTGTATCACTTTTGCACGAGGCTCCATGTGTGGTGACTGATCTACATAAGGATGTTTCAAATAGAAAAACTCATAGAAGAATCTTAAATCCTGTGTAGAAAAATAAGAGTGAAATCTGCCACCTTTCCTCCATCTCCAAAATACACTTCTCCAGCCCCAAACTTAACGGGAGGGTCTGTGTGGGCTCTAACATGCACATGAGGGGGAGTGCACGTGAAGTACCAGTCAGTAATAATTTTTCTTTTTTCCTTCCTCCTCAGTTTGTTGCTCAGCCGAACTGCCAGCAGCTACTAGCAACGCTTTGGTACGACGGTTTTCCAGGATGGAGGCGGAAACACTGGGCAGTAAAACTCTTGACCTGTGTCACCATTGGACTGCTATTTCCTGTGCTATCCGTGGCGTATCTGATCGCACCGAAGAGCAGGCTGGGACTGTTCATTAAAAAGCCATTTATAAAGTTTATCTGCCACACCGGCTCTTACCTAACCTTCCTCTTCATGCTCCTGCTGGCGTCGCAGCACATCGTCAGGACGGACCTTCACATGCAGGGACCGCCTCCCACCATCGTGGAGTGGATGATCCTGCCCTGGGTTCTAGGTAAATCAGAAACACAAAAATGCCTGAGCCTCAGCCACGTGGAGACTCATTCCCGATCTCAGCATCGTCAGCATGTAAAGAGATTTGGCAGCCAGCTCCAGTTACTGCAGAAAACAGCTGGGCTCCTTCTGGAACAACAGATCCTGTTGGCCTAGGGCTCTTCTGCTGTTCATGTTGCCATCTGACATGCCTTTAGACATGACCCTGGGTAAACCGCAGCAGACGCCGCTCTCTCCCTGCTTCCTCCCTGCTCTGTGCGAGGAACAGGTTAGGGATTAGCTACTGGGTCATGCTAGTAACAAATAGTGTCACTTCTCATGCTGGCTTAGTTCTGCTGGCAGAAGGCAGTGCCGAGATCCTGTCTCTGCTCTCGCCTTCCCACTCATCTGCTCCCGGAGCCCCTGCGCGGGTACCAGGCCTGTTCATTCCTGAGCTCCAGACTCCCAGATAGCCTACAGGAAGGCAGAAAAGGGAAGATAAACCTCACTCAGCCTCTGCGCTGATAAACGCTGACCAAATCAATATCGAATGCTCTAATATAAGCAGGAGAAGGAGGGAGTATTTATTGTCAGAGGTTAAACGTGAGGCTCTTACTTTGCTCTGGCTTGGGCAGCCACAACTGGGATGAAAAGGAGGTGTCCGTGTTCCTGAGGGAAGGATGTACGGGTGAGGTAGTGCAGCGGGATGGGAGAAAGCAGAGAAGCATGGTTGGATATATTTTTGATGAGGGAAGTATTTACCCTTTCAAAATGAGCTCCAACACCAGAGCAAGGGAAAACCTGTGGACTCCATTTGAAGCATGATCTCTCCTCCAGTTAAGCTCCCATCTCCTTGCTGTGCCATTAGCTGTGAGCTGGGGTGTTACTGGGAGCCCTGCTCACGGGTAGTGGTTTCCACACCCTTGTAGCTCTCTCCTCCAGCCTCTGTCCATACAGCCTGGGTCAGTTTGGTGCAAAACCCCAGAGGGCAGGTAACAGTGAATTGGGACTGTCCAGTGGGGTCGGTGGCCTGGAAAGCCAGGTTGATGCTTTCTGAGGACGCCTTTCACAAACCTCAATCTACGGAGCTCTCCTTAATGCTTCTTACGAGTCCACGGCTGCTTTCCTGTGCCTGCTGGCTCCCCTCTCCTGGTAAGACCGGGTCCCAGCTCCTTGTTTCTGGCTCTGGACCAGGCGGGTTCCATGCTGTATGAACCTAGCTGTTCCTCCTGCCAAACCTAAAATTGCTGATGGAAAATGAGGAGAGAAAGTAAGAGTTGCAAACATGCTCACAAATCACTTTCCATCATGACCCAGGGCACTCTGCTCCTTCCACAGCTCTACCACATGGTAACTCAGGCCTCAGTATCTCTTTGAGCTGATTTATGGCATTGAAATGCATGTGTTGCTAGAAACTTTGGGATAAGCCAAGGAGGTTAAATGTCTTTTCTGAGCTTAGGTGATCTCTTTGCTTTCTCCTTAACTTCATGGTTAAAACTGAAGGAAATGGTAGGCATTTCAGCAAAATTGATTTGCAGATTAAAGAAAGCTAATCCATTAAAAAAACCCTTTTCAAAATCACCTCTTACATCTGCCTGCTCTTCTTCTTGAGCTCCTTTGTTTCAGATAAATAGGGATATTGTGGGACTGTTTATTAAAAGGAGAAATTAGAACAGTTTCACCAGATTAAAGGTTATTATTTAAGAAATACTTTCCGCTATAAAAGGAGAGAGAGAACAGGCACACACAGCATTGCTGTAACTATAGTAACCAGCAATGATAACTCACTATAAATACAGCGAATGAGTTCTTCAACAGGCTCCTCTCCATTGATTTATTTGATTTTATATTTTTGTGCGCATGCAAAGATTTGGAGGCAGCCATAATAAAATTACCTATTGGCCTTGACATTATGCTGGCCTGACCACTGACCTGGCGGCTGGCAGCTGAAGAGCCAAGATCGGTATCTGGATGGTTGCAGCCGCTCATTTCAACAGTATCCACTCTTCAGATTGAACTTCCAGTTCCTAACACTTGAGTTGCAAGTGGCATTTCAGCGACCGCAGCAGTATCCTGTGGTTAGGTCTGGGTAGCGACTGGGGTGACTATATTGGTAATGCACCTGGCGGTGTACTTTGTTGGTTTTTTTTCTTTTCACGCACGTTTCA
This sequence comes from Coracias cyanogaster, assembly GCA_033124195.1. NCBI lineage: Eukaryota > Metazoa > Chordata > Aves > Coraciiformes > Coraciidae > Coracias > Coracias cyanogaster. The sequence goes on from JAVSBS010017899.1 coordinate 46,471, forward strand.
GGTCTTCTTTGAAGGATCAAGTTGTAAAATGGGAGGTTCAAAATACCTGGGGGCTCTAAAGACATCCTCAGGAGCATGTAGGTGATGAAAGAGCCTAGCAGCCATTTGCTTTTGAGACTCAGGGTCTCAAAAATACTTAAAGGCTTCTACAATAAAGGACTTTAAGTTACTTAAAATCAGCATTGTATGCCAGGTGAGTGTGGCAGCGTGGGAATGAACTTCGGAAGCTGCCCCTCACCTCTCCGGCTGCCAGGAGGCATAGCGACGGTCAGCAAGGGCCAAAAATTATCACCAGAAGGCATTTCAGAGTTGAGACGAAGGGCTCTGTCCATATCCTCAGCAAAAATGCTCACCTTGCAAAACCCATAGCCATCCTTGACCCGTGGTGAGTCACTGAGAGCTGCGATGCCAGGCTGCAGTGCCCTTTCTGGTGCTGAGTCCTGCCTTTTTTCACAGATAGTCCCTGCGGGCTTGTTGTGCGGCAAGATGCATAAATAGAGTGACTGAGCATAGAGAATGAATTTGCTTCTTCCTTCATTGGTGTGAAGGAATATTCCAGGTCAGGCAGGAGATGTACTGGAATGCAGGAGCTGGTGCTAGCCTTGCATGTTCTGTGGAGAAAGTCAGAAAAAAATCAGCACTACCCAATGGAACAAGGAATTACTTATCATTTCTATGAGCAGACAGTCTATTAGAAACCATACCAAATACAGCTGCTTAAATCGTTTATTCACGTAGAACAAATTTCACCTCAGCCAATCTACTCATAGTAGTTATAATGAACATATGTTTCAAGCAGCCTCCTTGTCTGCCTATCTGGAGCCCTGGATAGGAAACTGAGGTCTTCTTCCTATCTCTCTAGACTACATTCCCCACAGAGCTGTAAAGTGTCTCATAATCAGCAGGATAATGCTTTATAGAAGACAGGAGGGATGAGACATTTTTTCCAAGCTGTTAATTTAGAATTGCCTTTTATTACATCAGATACGCACAGTGCTTTAATGGTAAATAATACCTTGTCATGACAATGAACCCTCTTTTCTTTCTACAGGTTTCATCTGGGGAGAAATCAAGGAAATGTGGGATGGTGGATTCAATGAGTATGTACACGACTGGTGGAATCTGATGGATTTTGCAATGAACTCCCTCTATCTTGCAACTATCTCCCTTAAAATTGTTGCCTACGTCAAGGTACAGTAACTTGGGAGATAGAATTTGTAACTTGCTTGTGAGAACTGTAGTACCCAGAGTAGAAACTGTCAGAATTACAGACCAAAGAGAATAGCTGCTTTTCAAGCAGTCCTGTTTTCAGGATTCACCTGGAAAACTTATTAATTTCTTTGCAGAATGACTGTCCTTCTCATCCTGACTCTTTGGTTAAGACTGAAGCAGATAGTTTCGGCACTGGGTAGATGTTTCTCTAGACTTGCTGTCTGTTTCGCAGCTACTCAGTTGCCAAATGTATGTTTTATTTTCCATACTGACATTAGACCTCTTTCAGCAATGTCAGACATAGTGAAAACATGATTTTAAAATAAAACAGTAGCAGAAAAACAATAGGGTTATCTCAGAACATCTACAGCCAAGATTTATAATATGTAGTCCTACTGTAGATATGTAGATTACTAATCAGAAGTTTATGAGAAGTCTACCAAGAAAAGCAAGCCTGCTAGCAGGAGGATCCATCTGATGTAAAGGAGTCAACTTACTCTCTTCAACATACAAACTATAGGCAAGGAAATGACAAAGGAGCCTGCTGGAGCTTTAACACCAGGTAGAGTCTTCACTGTCATGTTCCATTTATGGCAAGAATGCACATCAGAGCTCACCCTCAAAGGCACCTTCCATATTTATAAATTTCTGATGCTCCAAGTTAGCGTATGTTTTGAAGCCAGAGGGTGGCCTGAAGCACTTTCCTTCTGTCTCTTTTTCAAAGTCACAAATGGCCTCCTGCAAACTTCCTCATGCAGTGGCCGTCTTGACTTCGGTTGGAGCTGTGCGCTTGGCCTGATTCTTTTCTTGGTGTGAATCAGCAGCAACTTCACTACAGTTAGTGTAATCACACGGGCATGAATCAAGTAACTGGAGGCTGCTCCTTGCCCACTTACGTGCTTTCTAGTTTTTCTGTGCTACTTTTGGTTTTGCCCTTGTAGAAGGCTACGACTTCTTTTAGCCCAGCTCCTACAAATCAGGACAAGCACTTCCCCAAAGCAACCTTGTTTACTCCTATCTGTGCAGGCAGAGAGGAAAAGAGGAGAAAATTTCACAAAGCTTCTTGACTCCGAAATGCCTTTTGTTAAAACCTCTTTAGCGAGCAGTCCTGCCATGGGGCCTTTTTAAAATCCAGAAGGCTGCGTAGTGATGAGCTACTTTTTCAAAGGAAAAAGCTTTAAGATAGTTGCTGCTCCCTGAAGAGGCAGCTCTGTAACAGCATCAAAGCAGGAAGAGATTACGTCTTTTTTCTCCCAACATTCAGAACCAGGGAAGAAAACAGACTTGAAAGGCTGGTCTTTAAACCAAGAGCAATACAAAAAAAACAATGGAAATTGTAAGATACACGAACAAATCTTAAAATGTTAACAATCTCCTTCTTTCTCACACACAAATTACTAGGAGAGCTGTGCATCCACAGATTGAAACAGTCACGTACTGAGATATAAACTCAAAGCCAAACCACGGGTACAAAGGAAGTACAGCTTTGTTTAGATGCTTGCTGAGAACTACAGAAACTTACAGGCCAACTACAAAGACCTGTGTGCCAGCACGCAAAAGAATGCTTACAGAAATATATCTGAGTACAGATCAGCCCCACCTGGACTAAACCTGCCTGATCTAAGGTCTGCTCCTGACCAGGACCAATATCAGACAACTCTGAGAGGTGCCTAAAACCTTCTGCAGGAGCAGGTCAGAGGCAGCATGCTCACACAAGTTCCCTCCTGAGCTATGTCACTTAGAGGTTGGAGTATGCTCTGAAACACGAGGATTTATAATGTTGATAATGGCTTCAAAACGTCTTGCAACGTGACTTGTAAGGGTGTTTGTTATTTATAGCCCAGCCCCGCCCTGCAAAAGGCTGGTGTGTATGCCAGTATGCCATAATCTAACACTTCTTAGGGCTTCAAGGAATTACATGGACATTCAGCTTTCTGCCAAATATCAGAAAAACAAATTGCATGCTGACACTAATGTTTTCCATCCTTCCCTTTACGTGGAGACTGATTTTTTCTTGATTTGACTGGTTCCAAGACCCGGCCCTAATATTGTCCAATACCAATGAAATCTTCAGGCTAATTATAGAGTAAAAATACTTTCTTAATCAGTTTTCATGTGCTGCATTGAATTACCATGTAATGAGGAAGGGTAAATGTAACTGCCTGGTGTAACTTATTTCTACTATTCTGTGTACATCTCTCCTGTGTTTCATCTTCTGACGCCTCACCCAAACAACTGCAGCCTTCCCAGATACCCAGCTTCATTAGACACCTCTGAAATCTCATTTCTGTTACCTGTGATACTAGGCTACCTATAGAGACTTTTCCAAGCAAGGATATACCATCAGTTGATAAAGGGCCAAAACACAACCCTAACAAGTTGCTCTAAAAATGCATCTAAGCTGAAGAAGACCTTTTCACATAACTTTACACGCGGACTACGCTAAACCCCCACAGAGAGCCCCTGGGCTGCTGTGTCCCTGCAGAAGAGAGCGGTGAACAACTGCAAATCTGCTCTCTAGGCAAGGGAGCCTTTCCCATCGTAACCATCCACCCCCGCTGCTGGGGATCAGCAAAAAGTTATCATGTCTGCTGCCTCTTCATCAACATTCTAAGACCCATCTTCAAAATCAAGTTAACAGACTCAGGTCATGACGTTCACATAATAAAGAACAGTTTGGAAATGTCAGAAGCAATCAGAGGTCATGCTGAAATGCCTTTGTACCACGTCTCAGCTCCTCTGTGCAGAGGAATAGTTTGAAATATCAACTTGCTTTTAGCTGTGTCCTTGAAAAAAATTGTGAGGTCATGTGTTGGACCTTCAGATTTAAATAGTCCCTGCAAACTCATCCGTCAGTATGATATTGATGCTATTTCCTTTTAAAAGGTACCAAAATTATTTTAGGAGTCTTAAACACACTGGCTACGCTATCAGCTATATTATTCTAAGTACTTTTTTTGCCTTTTTATGTATGTTAAATGAGCAGAGACAAATGTTAAAAGGACAATTACTCCTTGAAGTTAAAACGTCTTTGACTGCGGTGTAGTTAAGCCAGAGTAGTCACATTTATACATCCAGCTCTTTTGTGTTACCTCTTTGCATCTGGCTGCACTTCGCTCAGAAAATGCTTCTGCTTTTACAGTTACATTATGAACCAAGTTAATGTTATAATTGATGCAGTCAAATGTATCCGGTGTTTCTGCTGTAATTACGACCTCTGCTTTAGCAACTCTTTTAAAATGGCCATGACAAATGAACTAATCAGAAAATTAATATGAGGAAAGCAGTTTGGTTCTGGGCTGTTGGTACTTTTTTTTGAGGTTACTGGGGAAGGAAAGTGTGTGCTTCTCACGCTCAATAGTTCATTGCTTTCCTTCTTCCCTCCCTTCTCCCTCCCTCGCATTCTCCCTGGAATGTGCTTTGAATGTACAGTCAGATTTAGGAGGAAAAAGAAAAAAAAAAGTAATTGGGTATTTCTGACCTGACCTTGCAAAAGGGCAGTCCTTTAAATGTGTATGAACCCAGGGACCTGAAGAACCCACAAACAGTGAACTCAAAATTCAACAGGCTTGTTTTCTAAATTTAGGCTAAGAACAGCCCACATACCAGAAGCCTCTAAAGACTAGCTGATCCCATAACTATCCATATCAGGGGATCATAATCTAGTAGGGAGAGCTCATCATTAGCTAAGTCTCTGCCCTGGTCAAGTTAGCCTCAATCCCAAAAGTTAGTCTGACAGGAGCCGGGACTTTACAGAGTTTAAAAGTGCTTCTGGTGTCACCAGTACCTGGTGCGTATTTACCTGCGAAGCATTAGTATTAGCAGGTGTGACTTTTTGAGTAATTACAACATAATTCACTTCTATACTCTTGTTATTTCTTTCAGTATAACGGTTCTCGTCCAAGGGAGGAATGGGAAATGTGGCACCCGACTCTCATTGCAGAAGCCCTCTTTGCAATATCCAACATTTTAAGTTCCTTGCGTCTCATATCCCTGTTTACAGCAAATTCACACCTAGGACCCTTGCAGATTTCTCTGGGACGCATGCTGCTAGACATCCTTAAATTCCTTTTTATCTACTGTCTGGTGCTTCTGGCTTTTGCCAACGGACTGAACCAGCTTTATTTTTATTATGAGACCAGTGCCTCGGAGGAACCCAACAACTGCAAGGGGATCCGATGTGAGAAACAGAACAATGCCTTCTCCACGTAAGATGTCCTTTCCTTTCCATTTTTAAGGCTGACTTCACTGTCCCTTGTCTAACCTGCCTTTGCCTGTTGTCTGTCACTGGACTGAAAGTGCCTTTATTTATTCATTTGCAAGTACCAGGTGAGCTGGTTGACTGCAGGAACGGTGCGAGTTAAGTGAGGCAGACACTCTGCTGAGCTTTGCTGTCAGGAAGACTCTTTGGTCTGGGAGACAATCATTTTAGTTCTGGACCAAACCGTCTCCTTACACGATCCTGCAACTTAAATTGTATTATGGCTATGTACAATTTCAGCTTATTTGAGAAAATGAGCATCCTTTTGCCATAATACCGTTTTGTCTGATTCCAGAGGAAAGGAGGGTAAGCGAGACAAAATGTAGAAAACAAGGGATAAGCCTATAAAAAAAGGTATTAATAAATAATACGATACAGCAACAAAAACAATCTCACCTAGGCCATTTTTATGGCTACATGATGTTGCAGACTTCTCTGATTTGCCTGCAGTGGGGTAAGACTAAAATCCCTGCAAAATCCTTTTTGCTGGAAAAGCTGCTACTTTACTGAGATGTTGGCATGGAAATGGCTGTGATGACAGCTGGCAGGGCTGAAAGAGATAGCACATGCTGAAAAATAACATGAATTGTCTTTCTGCTGTATTTGTTTTAATTACTAATAGTGGAAATAATTATAATAATCAGCCCCCACCCAATTGTTCTTGCTGCTTGCACAGTACTTAAAAGAGAATGGGAAGAGAAATAAATAAAGCACGGTCTAGAGAAAGGCCTACGCCCTGCAAACAAGCAAAACAAAACTGTTGTCCACCACTTTATGCTAAATTAAATAAAACTTGTCATAATGCCCAATAATTCTCCACCCTTCCTCAGCTGAAAAGCTTGAGGTTACGAAAGGATTTGTGACATATTTGCACTGTTATCAAAAGCAGATGATGGCTGAGGCCGTATTGACTAGGTTGGAAGAGGAAAGGCTCCAACATTGTCCTGCAGGCTCCCTCCTGCATGATTTTCATGGCATGGAGTCCAGCCTCGCAAGAGCATCATGACCTGGTAGACCAGGCGTGCTGCCGTTTCCCCACTGCAGAGCAGGAACACCATAGTCTTGATTAATTTTCTCATTAAACCCATCTATATCTGGAGGAAGTGAGTGGAACTGCACTGTGCTAATGAAAAACAGAATTAAAGGCTTCAGTCTTTTTTCTACTTTAATTGCTTCGCATGCCCCAGAAATGCGTTGTGCTGCCCTCGCGAAGGAATTAAATAACAAATACTATTCCTTGATTTACGTCCATATTGATGCAGCAGCCAGAGGGAGAAATGTTTGGCAAGCACGATGTTTGTGAAGCGGCAGCTTCTCGCTCAGGAAGGGTCAAACCCACAAAGTTCAGGACTAGAGGCTGCCTTTCCCCAGGGCTGCGGTGAGCAGATGCGTTCAGTTCTGTGTGCTGGCCTGGACCTGTCGCCATCGCAAACGGGCTGTTTTACAGATTTCACTGTCAGCAGGTTAGTGGAGAAAACAACAGCAGGATTGGGACTAAAGAAAAAGAGCAGGAGGGTCAGCAGGAGAGAAGAAAAAGCTCCTCAAGTCTGCAAGAAGGTGTAGTATCCTGGGAACTAGAAATGATACAGAAGCACTTAACAGAAAGCACACAGATCAGCTTAAATACAGAGCACAATCTCTCCCACCCTAAGATGCAGTTTAAACCCCCTGCCAAGGAGAATGTAGCACAGAAAGGAAATTGAGGGGGCTCGGCCTTTATGGCAGAGGTTTGTTTAAAACAAAATCGCAGTGGGAGGGGATCCATTAGGATTGAGGTCTCCTGGCAGGGGACGGAACGCTCCGCAGTTACTTTTTGTTTGAGACTTGCTTAAGAAATTTATTTAACATGTTCTTAAAAGCTTAAATAGTCGTTATTAACACCCCCAGCACAAGCTGACATTTGGCCCCCGAGCAGAGGCGCAGCATGGGCGACTGGCTACGAACGAGCAACCTGCGAAACGAAAATTGGATTGTTGGGCTGGGGAGAGCAAGCAAGGCTGGAGCGAATTCCAGTCGGAGCGGGTGTTACCTCATGTTTGCTCATAGTTCATCTCTAATGAAAGAATAAATGTAAAAAAGCTCTCAATCAAAGCTTTTGCTTCCTACCAGCATTTCTAGGCAGTCACACAATAAGGTCTAATTTTGTAAGGGGAGGAGAAGCAGGATGCCACTCGTGTTTGTACAGCTTGTTTAAAGTGTGACACCTATTTACTGGTGCATTATTTCCTATTACTCCCAAAGGATGGGTTTAATATTATTTTGGTGGGGAAATTTTCTGCATCGCGAACACAGATCATGGAAAAGTAATATTCCTTTGTGACAGCAATGAGGCAAAATCATGAATAATTTAAGGTTTTGTGCTTTGGCCTCCCCATCCCTTAGAGAGCAGAGCGTCTACTGCTCAGGCAGACAGTTCGAGAATATGTTTATCGGCTGGGATTCTGGCAGCTGAAGGAAGGAGAAGAAAGAGGAGGAATGGGTGGAGGAAGTCACACCTTGCTGCCTGCTGTGTCCTTCTCTCTGGAGGGTCACGCTCATCTCTGGGGCTGTTTCTCCAGGGACTGCAGGAGGTCAGGAAGGTTCCTGGGGCAGAGGGGGCACTTGCTCTCTCTAAGCTTCCATGGAGAGAGATGGAGCTTTGAGATTGCTCCTGTTTGCTTAAGATCCCGAATGTACGCAGCGGGAGGGGATAGTCTTTCAATCACAATTTCCAAAATTCTTTTTTTAAAGCTGCTCCTCCGAAGTGGTGTGAGCCCCACCTGAAACACGTACTGCAAGAAGCGATTGTGGTTCTGACCTGTCGTTAAAGACTGAGGAGAGAGTAACTCAGCCTTACTTCAATGCAAAGCTGCAGAAACCAGCTGCTGTCCTTTCCATGGGGGGCTACACGTCCACATCTAAATCTATCGGCCTTAGTCTGGGCCTGAATTACGCTCCTGGTTAATCCTGTGAGTTCAGAGCAATGCACTGATTGCTTCGAAGACTGATTTCATGACAGGAACCTCTGTCTCCCCTGAGCCTACAGCCTAATTAGTACTTCTACTGCTAATAATTAAAGTAAGTTAAAAGATAGCTAGCACCCCACCACTTTCAGTAGAGAAATGCTTAGCATTCTTTGGTTAATCCTTATTTCACCACCTCATTTAATAAATCTAACAGCCTGGTTTTTGGGAGAAGGGATTTTTGCTTTAAAGAGTTTTTGTTATTTGGGCCAGTGAAAAACACAGATACGTCCACAAAATATAAAGAAACTAAATGCCCATATAAAGCACGAAGGTACATACGGAACAGATGCTCAGAGAAGCCAGGAGAAGGATTCCTGGTACGTCAAGTAAAGTAACCAAATTATTTGCCTTGGATTTTCTAGTAGGAGCATTTGAAAATACCTCCTAACCTCAGGCCAAAATGGAAGAGGCATATAAATGTCATTTTTTGATGATATAAATGCTGTGTTTTGGAAAGCCCAAACAAAGATGCCCAAATAGAGCAATTATTTAGATTGCTGATTATGTATTTTGACGGGATTGCGAAAGGTCACTTGTCTCTGGCTGCAGCAGAGACCTGGGATGATCTCATCAGCTGTAAAGCACAGCGAGGTCAGGTCTAGTTCTTCTATGGAAGGAAGACTTCAAAAGAAGTGAACCTCTTGAGCTGAATTAATGGGATGACTCTCTTTCATCTGAGTCATTACTGATCAATTGTTGCAGCGTGCTACTGAGGGCACTGCACTGGAGTGGGTGGGAGCTGCTGCACAAACAAGCCAGAGCCACCAGCACGTTGTCCACGTGCGTTGCTAACGGACAGGGTCTGAGCACCCTGGCCTGGTTCACTGGCAGCCAAAGTAATTGCACGTTCTCAGCCAGTATTAGAGCGAAAGGTGCAAGTGGACTGGATTTCTCGCACTACCTACCTCGTGGTGTCTCACTGTTGTGCGCTATGATACGTTTGAGGATGGGTTCCCTGAACATTTAGTCTGCAGACGTGTTGATGATGTAGGTACTGCTTAAAAAGGAGAGTTTATATCTATCATAGAACCATGGAATGGTTTGGGTTGGGAGGGACCTTTAAAGCTCATCTAGTGCAACCCCCCTGCAGTGAGCAGGGACATCTGCAATTAGAGCAGGTTGCTCAGAGCCTGTATGGAGCAGCTGCTCCGTGGTGTCCCAGGCTCCCGATGTCTCTGGGTTCCCCACCTGAACTAGGCATTGTTTTCCATTCCCCGGAGTCAGGCAGCCAACTAAAAATCTGGTTTTATTTGCAGACTTTTCGAGACCCTCCAGTCGCTCTTCTGGTCTGTGTTTGGTCTGCTGAATCTCTACGTCACCAACGTGAAAGCCAGACATGAATTCACAGAATTTGTTGGGGCCACCATGTTTGGGACCTACAACGTCATCTCCCTCGTTGTGCTGCTGAACATGCTCATAGCCATGATGAACAACTCCTACCAGCTCATCGCTGTAAGTTACCTCATTCTTTCTCTCTTTTTGCTTTTATTTTTCTCAGTGTGCCTCATCGCTTTGGCTTACAACAAGTGTGTATCTTCTGGGATGCTGGTGACTGCTGCCCCCAGTTTTTGACAGCAGGTAGTTGGGATTTCTACTCACTAGCCTGAATCATGCTTGCGGAGGAGGTTGTGCTCTGTTTGTAATGCTTCTTAGCTGCAAAAGGCTTATCAGTTGTGATCTGCCCTTGTCTTCTCCTGTAGAGTAACCTCACTGATCACATCCTCATGAGCCGCACAGTTACTTTGTAGAGGGCATATGGAGGGAAGCCTTCCCACCGCTGCCTGATGTTTGGTTTTAACTTGGGGGGTGGGTGTTGTATATATTTCTGCCTCTCTCTTATTACTGTTTTCTCGTTGGAAACCATGTGTGTCAGGAGCCCGGTCCCTGTAATTTCTTATTCCACAATCTTCCCACTGAAATGAGATCATTTCCATCTGTAACACCAGCCAGTCTCCTGGCAGCTGACTCTGCAGACCCGTAATCTCAGATTCCCAAGTAACCTCAGCGCGGGATGGCTCGGAGCTGAGGCAGCTCAGGGCTGCCAGTTGGCTGGAGAGCCAGCTTCAAACTTCACTTTATCTTCAGTTGAATGTTCAAAACTGGTCTCTTTGCTGTGATCTCATTCTGTGTACCTAAAAGCCAGTCTGGACATTGATGATTAAATTTGCCAACAGATTGAAAACTAAAGCAGCGTGGCTCTGCATTTTAAGGCTCTTCAGGTAAATGACACAGAAGCAGTGTGGAAGGAAGCTAAATCCTGTGTGCACAGTACGTAAGGGAAACCAGTGGCCACTGAATAGGTTTAGAGATAGGGAGCTGATGGAAGTGTTGCTGTGAACAGAAACAGGAGTTAGGAAAGTCATTTGTGTCCTTAGCTGGTCACTGAGAAGTACCAGCAGAGTAGAGACGTCCTTCCCTGCTTTGGATGACTCTTGGATTTACTCTCGAAGTTAGAGGATAAAACAGAGTTTAAAAAAAAAACAGCAGCAGCTCTCCTCCTACTCCCATTCCCTACTTCCTGGACAAATCTCTGGGGAAATGTATGAGCTCCTTTCCTGCCTAAAGCACACAGAGGTGGGTATTGAGTTGTCTGCTTGAACAGCTTCCACAACTGCTGTTGATCATCTGCTGATGTGAGTGGCTTCTAAATTTAGTTATCTAGTCAAACTGAGCGCAGACCCAGCCAAAGAGGTGATACTTCTGGACATCTGATCTTTATCACCTTAAAAAGGATGAGAAAAACTGGACCATTGACCTTCCAAAGGAGCAGAAAAGCAGCTTATCACAAAGGCATCACTGCTTTATCAGTCTGTTTCAGTGCTCTAAGTGCTTTCTCTTTGTTCAGCGCTACTCCTCGCATTCCAGGGAGACTGGAACTAGAGGCAGAAAACAAAGATATTCTCCTTGGCCATTTTCTGCCATTCCTCGTCCTTTATTGTCATCAAATAGGCTTGTCACTGACACAAAGCCCAAACCTAAGATTGGCGTAAGAATAGCAGCATTTGCTATTCTTATTGGGACACAAACCACTCATCATTCCTTTCCCTGAATAATTTGAGTGATGTGATGACCCATCACAAACAATCCCACATGACTTAGAGACTCATCATAACAATTAGCTGAAGTGAACGGTCCAGAGCGGGCTGTTGTAGGAATGTTTTTGTACATGGGGCTGTTGAGAACCGGGAATAACGCCATCAGAAGTTGCTTGTGAGAGACCTGAGTGTGAAGGACTGAACTCACCAGCTAACGTCGGCGTAGCTGCCATTCAGTGTGTCATGTAAGCCCCCTGCTCAGAAGAACGACAGTGAAAACGCTACGGGATACTTCTTTGTCACTTAAGCTGTCATCTCACAATTGCTGCTGAGAGCAGTGGCATTTCTTGGGAAGGCAGGAGGCAGTCACTCCCAGCCTCTTCTCATCCAGTGCATGCGGCTTGTTTTGAGAAGCTGGTATTTCTGCAGGCTCACAGCATTCTCACCGGGACAAGTTTTCTTCAAACATCAATTAATCTCTTCCCTGAAGAAAACAATGTGTTAATAAATGTTGAGCTTTACAACTGTGGGTCATTTCTGAATCATAGAAATGTGTAGCTTGGACAAGACCTCCAAGATCATTGTGTCCAACCATTAACCTAACTCTACCAAGTCCACTACTAAACCATGTTCCTAAGCACCACATCTGTATGACTTTTAAATGCATTCAGAGATGGTGATTCAACCACTGCCCTGGACAGCCTGTTCCAGGCCTTGACAACCCTTGAGGGGAAGGATTTTTTTCTAATATCCAACCTAAACCTCCCCTGGTGCAACTTGAGGCCGTTTCCTCTTGTTCTATCACTTGTTCCTTGGAAGAAAGCTCCTGTAATTAGGTCTACCCCTTTCTGAATCACAGCAGACTGGTTGCTAGACTGGGCATTTCTTCATCCTGATATTGGTATCCCATGGCATACACATGGAATGACAGCGTTGCAGGGAGGGAGGAGTGAAGGGACCAAGAAGGCTTTGGAGCAGGGTGGAGGTCTTCTTCTGAGATACATCAGTAGGAAATCTTATGCCACGTGCAGGACTCTGCAGAGAAATTAAATGAGCTCAACATCAAGGATGAAGCTGCATCTGTGCTTGCTGATTTCCCCGCAGTGCTCAGGACATCTTCATTAATTCCACTTGTTAACGAGCCAGTGGCACTGCTGCAGTGCAAACAGTCCTGATCCACTCCTTTCTTCCAGGGACCAATATGTGAATGCGTTTGTGACAGTTATTCTTCAGATCAGCTTTTCTCCATTGTCTCCTATATACATGAACTTCTGCTGCGAGGTTAGAAGAGGAGAATCTGAGCTGCTCTTTCCTCGCTCTTTGTTGTGTCTCCCCAGTACGGGGGTCAGGGCCTTGTAGTTAATTAAGCGCTGCAGACACACAGCGTGAAACCACGGAGTATCTGTGGAAAGCAGAGCAAGGCAAGCGAAGAGTAAAACCTCCCCACAGCGATGCGTGATTCCTGTCTCACAAAAGGACGTATTTTTCTTCCATAATTTTGTTAGGTTTTTTTACTAAGCTATTTCAGACTTCAATAAATACATTTTTCTAGGGGTACCCTGAAGCGGTTTCAATACTGGTTTTTTTCATACAGCCCATTTTTCTCTTTCCAAACCATCGTAGAGAGCTGGTTATGGGAGACACTGTTTCACTGGCAAAGCAAACAAAATCCAAACACGGACTGGAATTTCCATACGCTTTGCGCTGATCCAGTATGTGAAGGTCAGAATGTTCTATACAAGCAGCGCGGAATGCAACTGGGTGTTATGCGCTGCCGGGTCTCTCATCTCAATACCTTCCCAGGTGTGACAGAAATACCATCACCTGATGAATGGAAGAGGGATATGTCACAATGACAAGAGGAAGGACAATGGAACTTATCTGAGAGTAGCCAGGTGGCTCCGTCATTTGTCAGTGGCAGAAGGTAACAGGCTGGGTGATGAGGGCACGTTATGTGACAGGCTGTTTCTCGCAGGATCGCCACTTGGCTGCAGCTGAAGTTTTACAATCCTTCTGCCAGTTTGTAATTTTTTCAAAGCAAGGGGATAGTGGGTGTTACTGGGGCTCCTGGGGTGCATGTTGGCCTTTCTGGTGTCCTAGGGTGCAGGTAAATACTGCAAGGAATTAGCAATCTCTGCATATTTTCTGAAAGCGTGTTCCTTATGGACACATCTTGCATATTCTGGGAAGGCATGCAGGAATTAGTCACTGGAACTGTACCAGCAATTCTGACTCTGCAGCCGCAGGAGCAACGGGGGGCAAGATCAGTGGAAAAACGGCAACTTAGACCCATCTGCAGGAGGAAAACCATAAGGCTGTGAGCTCGTAATCCAAGTTCAAGGTGAGTTAGAGTGATAAGTGGTACACAGCAGCACTGCAGCTACCCGGCACCCCACTGACATATTAAGGAGAGATGTTAAACACTTGCAGCTTTCAGATGTTTAAGGAAAGTACAGCCATGCTTAATACCTCAGGGACAGCATCACACCAAAGCGGGGCTGAGAAAAATTACCTCTAATACTGTACATGAAAGCGAGGGTGTTACAGCTTCGAGTGTGTATGTGTGACGATGGAGCAAGGACTTCACTCCAGCAGTATCGTTAAGTTGTGAAATTGTTCTGTATATCGATTTTGTATCCTCTGGTTGATTTGTAGGTCTGTTATGGCAAGCGCATTCATCTCAGGCAGCTGTTACTGCGAAAGACAGCTGCGGGTTTAATTTTGTTAAGTGTATGACCAAGTTGAAATATAATTGCCAGTGCCTGGACTGGAGAAATTAGGGTATCGGGCACCAAAGTAGGAGCACAGTTTGAAAGGATGGCATGAAATGGAGTGGGGTAGCATGTACTGTGGAGGACAAGAATGAAGATGATCAATATTTTGCATAGCAAAACAAAAGCTGTGAACAGAAACTATACATGCAGGTAAAAGCAATCACTTTCAGGAAATTTTAAGTGTAAGAACATATCCTGGTTTCGCTGGGATTGAGTCCTAGGCCAGCCGTGGTCTGCAGGCCATGAGCGGTTCCCAGTCAGCCAGGAGCTTCAACTGGGAGGGCCAGAAGCCAGGGCAGC
>JAVSBS010017899.1:61157-85223 GCA_033124195.1 Coracias cyanogaster
CAGCCGTGGTCTGCAGGCCATGAGCGGTTCCCAGTCAGCCAGGAGCTTCAACTGGGAGGGCCAGAAGCCAGGGCAGCTGCCCCGGGCTGGCTCCAGGTGCAGCCCAGACCCTTAATGTCACGCTCAGTATAAAGGGGGAGGTTTGCTGAAGATGAAGGCTCCTCCTCTTCCTTCTCCTCCTCTCTGGAGGGTCTTGTGCATCATCCTGCTCCTGAGGACTGCGCTTTCCTCTGGCTTGTGACCATCGTGGATTCACTAGGCTGAGTATAACTTTGTGTACTTTCTATTTGCAGTAGTATTAATATTAGTTTCGCTGTTTCATTCAATCTGTTTTGATTTCAACCATGGGGTGTCCTCTCCTTCTCCTGATGCCCCTTCCCAGCTGGGGAGGGGTCCTTGGGTGATAGAACAACTGCTCTAGTTAAGCTATGGGCTAAACAGAGACAGTGCAGTGATGTTGTATGTGGACTTGCCTCCATCCTTTTGCAGAGTAGAGAACTTAAAAAATTAAAGCATGAAAGAACATAGATTTTTTTTTTCAGCTCCCTATTACATTGTTTCCAAGATGACTTGGGATTTCCCCCAGGAAGTCATATAAAACTTTTCTTGATCTCCAAAGAATGGGAATTCCTCTAGTTTTCAGCTGGTGCAGAACTCCCTCTGCACCGTGGCAGTAATTGCTCCCAGTTTAATTCACAACAGCAGCAGCAATTCTCTTTCCCACTGTGATCTGTGACCCTAAGGCCTGTCAAACAAAAAAAAGTTGCACCTCCTCTGTTTGTGTGACCTGTGCAGGAGGCTTTGCTGAGGAAGAATTTTACAAATCGATAAACTTGGGTCAAGGTACAGAGCTGGACAGCCCCTGCTCGTGGCAGGTTTTGGGTGGTCGATTGTTCGAGAAGTGTCCATCTCACAAGCCCTATTTCAGAACCATTAATTTGAATTTCTTAGGAGAAATTGAGATGTGTTTGTGTTTTAACTCTGTCATACAGCAGGAAATGAAATTACCCTCTTGTTATCCTCTTGTTGCCAATACGGGATCAATGTCTCCTGAGGCTTTTTGTGGTGGAGCAAAACCACAAGGCTCTAGAAAGGGGATTAAGTGGCTCTTTGCTTTGCTGGCTGAATGAAATGTCACTATTTGTCTCCCAGTTTTATGGCCATGAGGGACTCCATCTGACCAACATACAGACCCTGCCGGTCATGGCCCACCTGCAGCCCCCGTGTCCTGGGTGCAGGGAATAATTTCAAGTCTTTTCTTCATTCTGCAATACAATTGTAATTGCCCAGATCTCAATTACTGCGCTCCCAAAACCCATCCATGTCATCAGTAATAATTAATTGAAATGGCAAATTCTCCTGAACTTGCTTGGTGCCTTTTGTGACGGGCAGACTTCTGTTTCGTTTCCCCATGGAGTGCGATGCCTGTGAAGAAACACTGGAGCCCTGCTCTAGCTGCCTCTTGGGTAGCTTGGGCACATCTTCGGAGGAGGAGGATTGATTCCTAAGGCTGGGTGCTCTCTCTGGAGCTTGTGACTGGATGGGGGAGGATTCCCAGGAGATTTTTGTTTGAAAATGAAGGAAAATAGGTTGCAGCAGTGGTGTGCTGTGATGGTACCATACAGCGAGAGGCCTGTATGTGAAATTAGCCCGGGAGCCTTGCTCCAGACTGGCAGGCAGCTTAATTGCTTTTTGTTAGCAAGCTAAAGTATTCATTTGAAGGTGTAGAACTGTTTGTCTTTTTGCTGGCTTTGGCCTAATTACATATAACCCATGGACTTGAATCACGTTGTTAATATTCATCTGGTGTTTGCAGAGCCTCTAAATGGAAGCACTTGCTGTGCTCTGACTTCACATGCTGCATCTTCGGTTGTTAGACTAGACAAAGCTCCTTCTCCATCCCAGGGCCCGATCCTGCAAACCCCTGCACACGTGAGGACTGTCAGCAGGCTCGGCAGGTTAATTCCTTCTGTTGTTCTTGTCTTTGAAACCCCAAGTATTTATCTGACCCTGGGTACTACCTTGGCCAGGCTGCTCTGGGCCTCATTCAGAGGAGCAGAAACATTGCATTTAATTAAAGCAAGATGAGCTTGCAATCTGTAAATGACCTCTGGCTGATTTAAGATATTACAGGGAATCTGCTGGCATTTATATGGGTAGGTTCTGTTTTCTTTGGTGTAGTTAATACAGCAGTGCCCCGCCTGACAGGTCAATAATTCTCTGCCCATTACGTGCGAAGCAGCGCAGCAAGGTTTGCTCTTGCTACATGATAGAAGTTGAAGTATCCAGATGGAACCACATAGGTTGCAGCCCCCTGCATTATCCCATCTTTTATTTAGGCCTGACAAGCTCAATTAGCATTATCTTGTGCTCCTGCATCGAGGGGACTTCTGCTAAAAAGGCAGAAGAGGAAGGGGGAAAGATAAAGAAGAAGTATTACCGAGGAAAAAACAGTGGAAAAAAATTAAAGGGATTTATCTGGGAAGAGCTTTCACCTGATACTGAGCTATGGGAACAGCTAAATAAAGAATTCTCTGAAACATTATTTTTTTAGATGCCGGTGCTTCACAGATTTCCTTCTCAACATGCTGCAAACCAGCCAATAAGTCACTGCTGATTCTGTAGGTGAAATGGGATACATACAGCTCCAGCCAACTACAGCGTCAGCAAAAGATGTAGTAGGCTCCACTCTGCTGAGGAAAGGCGGCTTATGACCAGTCATAAGAGCAAAATACTAAAGAATTTGGTACCTGAATATGTGTACGTGGTTTCACTGCTTATTTATGGAAGTTTGGAAATGATTGTGTTATCCTTTTGGTTACTTGAGGAAGGGATGTAAGAGCTATGTAAGTATGTGCATAAAAGGGTTGTAAAGGAGATAGAGTTGGGCTCAGAGCTTTGGTTCAGGGACATTCCACCAACACATGGAAACAGCTCCCAGGGTCAGAGCAGTAATGAATTCATTGGTACCACCTTCTGGTCAGCTTGCTGTGACCAGATATTCCAGTAACTATTTCTGCAGCATAGGAGTCCGTGGCAAAGACCATCAAATGTGGTTTGTGATTATTCATAATCAGAGCTGAGTTCTGCAAGTTACAAAAGGCCCTAAATCACATGTTAAATAAACCACTAGACCTTTAAATACCTTTGTTGCAGCTGACATCACATTTCCCAGCTGAAATCACATCCTTATAATGGCACAGGTTAGTTCCCGGATCTGAAATTCACATGCGGATCCAAACTGGGATTTTTTTTTTTCTTGGGATTAATTTCTCCTGGGGGAGAAGAAAAAAAGAAACAAGGAATAGAGGTGTACAGAGAAGTACCTGATTCTCTTTTGCATCTGGCTACCACAGTAAATTTCAAGACATTTTCTCTTCCTTGGAAGAGTCAAATCCCAGGCTGACTGGCTATGCAGAAAAGATCAAAGATATTTTTCTTGAAGTCGTACAAGTAGAAATGAGGCACAGTTCTTTTTTTTTTCTGATGACACTCAAGCCTATTGGGTTAGCCAACCTTCTCAACCCACCATTTCTCTAGGGACATGTGTGAATTACTTGATTTTGACCTGGCTGGAGGTAGTTAATGTTATCAGCACAGATGCACCTTATCTCTCTGACTTTCACCATGAAAAAGGCTCTTATCAGGCAGTGATAAAGGAGAGAGAATGGATGGCAGGAAGAACAAACCCTTATGGTATCTTTGTCATTGTTTCTTCCCACCCAGGCTTTCTTAGGGAGCTATTTGTCTGCCTGACCTTCCTGCTGCTCTGATTTGATTATTAAAATAAAAACTGAACTTTGCTGGAATATGACTGAAGAAAAAAGTGTCAGTTAATATAATTTAACTGTGCTAAAACCAGAACAATCCACAGTTCTGTGTTTTTGCAAGTATAATAGTCCCTGGCCTTCTCATTAGCTATTGTCTCCATCCAACGTGCTGGTGGGAGATGAAAGGTAATTGATATACATATATAACCTCAATGCATTGTGGAATGCAGTGCATTGCAAGCTGTAATAAAAATTTTAATTATGAATATATTCTGCAGATGGAAGATATAAATAGCAGAGCATTTTCCAAGTACAAACAAAATGATTCCCTAGAGCTGGGAGGATCAGCCAGCTCGCAGTACGGAGGTCTGCTCTGGGGAAGCGGTGGCCAGTGCAACAGCTCATCTGATGGCTCTGCTGGAGTGTTGCTTGGGAGGGAATGTCCTAGTTCTTTGCTTGACCTTGTGTATTCAGAAGCCATTAGTGGTTTTATTCTCCAGTGCAACCACTGACCTACTCCATTTCCATAATTTCTGAGCCTTGTTGGCTACACTCTGAGGATGGAGTCCTTTATCTTACTATAAAACAGTTGTTCTCCTTTGTCTTGACACTGAACTGGCTATTCCCTTCATCTGTTTGACATGATGGACCTTGGATGCTGCAAAATTAAGGATGGGTTTCCTCACTTCCTCTGTTACAGTGTGTTCTTTCATGGGCTCTACCATGACCAGGATCTTCACCCAGCTTTTAGGATTTTAAAGCTTAAGGTTTCTTTGATGGCTTATCTGAAATGTCTGCTCTGTAAAAATTGAGACTTGGAGTTTTTTCTCCTGTGAGCTCTGTTGGATTTCCTCACCTGAGAGCCTTGCTGCCTTCTGCTTTTACCAGACAAGGATGCCTCTTTCCTGAAACAACGTATTTACCTGTATCCTGGCCCCAAGAATTCACCTTTCTTTTACCCTCATGCTGCTATTTATTTATGAGTATTTCTTAAGGACCTACCTATGCTTCATGAACATCCTTTTCCTTTTCTGTGCTGGAGCCAGAAAGCATCCCCACATCCCTGGCTGAGCCACTGCCCAGGGCGCAGCTCTCCCTGCCCTTGCCCATTTCCCTGTGTTGTGTGCTCCTGCATGGACTTTGCTTTGCAGCTCTCGGGTCATGTTTTCCCTCACATCTGGGCGTTCCTTTGCTTCGTATGCGCTGGTTTGTGTCTGCTGTGGGCCTGTTCTCCCACAGGCTTCTCTTCAAAGCTGTGTGGTTGGCGTGGGGCCACGGCAGCTTCCCTGGTGTGAAGGTCTGGTTGCTGGTCAGGACTCTGTTTGCTTTACCCAGTGCAGCGTGAGCTTTTGTGCTAGGCAGTACTTTCATCTTTTCTCTGGCTGTCTCATTCCCTAACCGTTCTAATTGCTTTTTCTAATGCTAGGTTGTCCTCCTTTAGTAATTTTTCTTGTATTATTTTTTGAGATTGATCCTGTTAAGTTCTTATCCTTCAGTATGTCATCTCCAGCTTTGAAAGCAAAGTCATTTGTTGTTGGTGGCAGCTGAATTACCTATGTATTAATTGCCTTTGTAGGTCTCTAATTTTCCTCATAGACTTTTTTCTATGACATTTTTCTTTGAAAAATATTAAGCATCGTTTATGTCAAATATCCTGCTCGGGTTTTTGCTGCTTGCTTCTCTGGGCTTGTCATTAAACCCCCAAGCTCTGCTGATGTTATTACCAGTTTGCACAATACATAGTACAAAATTAACAGCTTCAAAACTGACAAGAGTTGTCCATGCCGGGTCTGTAAAGACTTGACTTTCTCCCAACCCTTTTGCTGTGATGCTTTGTGTTTAGGACACACAAAGGGATACTTCTTGTGCTAGCCTGCTTGAGAGCCATGCCTGATATATTTTCTGTGCTGCTTCCTGCTCTGGGTTTAGCGAAGAGCATGTGACATGTGAGATGGGAATATACTATAGAGTTTAATGATGTCTCCTACACTTCACAGTGCAGCTAATTACACAGCAAAAAAGCATTTTTGAAGTTCCTGTGCCTCTCGGGCAATGAGCCTCCCTTACTCAATAGGCTGCAAATAAGTTGTGTCAGTGAGCACCTTTTGGAAGGTGAACCTGCATCTCCTCCTTCCTCGAGCAGAGCACTACAGCTTGGGCACTCGCTGATCGGGTGGGACTGCTGCTGGCACCTCCTGGGACCACAGCAGAGAGTGGTCCTGCTCCTCCTGGTGCAGAAATGACGCCAGTTCTGCCAGCATGCCCGGCACAATGGGAAAGCTTCCCAAGGAGGCACTCAGACAGCCTGGTCCTGCGGCATCGTCACAGCTGTCTATATCTGCAGCCGAGAGGCAGCAGGCTGATTTCCAGCTTAGCCTGCTGGCTGGTGTGTAAGAAAACAAAAGCACACACAGCCCTTCTTGTGCCAGCCAGAAAGACGCAAGGTATCTTTATACATTCTTCTTTCCAAATGGGCACGGGCAGGATTTGCATCCCAGGAACATACTTAGAGGAAGGGGCAGAAGCCCTTGTGCATCTCTACTGTAGAGGAGCTTATCTTGTGGTTGTTTTACAGAGGAGAAGTTCAAAGGTCTTGGAGTGCTTGGCTGCTGAGCGTTCTCATCTCAGCGTTGTGTTTTAGCCAAGTGTTTGTACTGTGCCTCTACACCAGCCTAGTCCAGAGCTGATGACAGTGTGCAACAGCAGAGTGCAGGGAGCTGCCAAAACGCCTCTCAGCCCCGAGCTGATACTGGTACTTTCAGGGATGCTAATTCCAAGAGTCACGAGATCAGGCTCCCGTCCTCCAATCTGCTGCTGGCATCCCATGGACAGCTGTGTGCTATGTCAAAAGTAACAGCATTTTCCTCCACCAGCTTTCCAGCCACAATGGAGCTGAAATGCTTAACACATTAAGAGGCTGAAGACCCTTGAGGCTGTGGCAGCAGAAGTCGTCTCACACAGAACTGAAGTGGTCTCCCCTTGCTGGGGTCTGCTGGCTGGGTGGGTACCAGCTGAGCTGGCCATTACTTGGCAAAGTATGATCTAAACCATGAGGAGATGGTGACAGAAATCTTTCTAGAAATCATTTTGCAAAATGTAAACAACAGATTTTTTTTTTTCCACACAGAGATAAAGATGGAGATTAATGCTTGAATTATCCTGGATAATTAGTGTGGCAGGTAATTATTTAAAATCTGGCACATCTGTAAATACATCACTTTGACTGAATTAGAAAATCCTCACAACTGCTGTAGTAAGATGGCTTCAGCGATCCCATGAGGAAATGTTTGTGGGAGATTAATTCTCACTTCAAATGGCAGAGATTTGCAAGAGGATTATGTGGCCAGTGTGACACATTTGCATTGTGATAGGAAGTGATACAGTTGGGTTTTTTTCCTCACAGAGAAGCCGAGTGCTGGTTTCTTTCAGTTCATGTGTTCTTTGAGCGTGAGGGCTCAGCTCTCTTAAGAAGCAGAGTGTTTTATAGCTGAAATGATGAGTGGTGCTTGAAAGAAAATAGCGACAAGAACAAGGGCAAGAGCAACAGAAGCTCAAAGAGAACAGTGAAATGCAAACTTGGATTTAAATTCCTAAAGCAACAAGGTCACACTTGCAAAGCTATTTTTTTTTTAGCTTATTATAAATGTCATCAAGAAGTTGGCATCTAGGAACACTGTATGAGACAGCACAGGTCTGTGAGGATCCTGCCCTTGCTGCTCCAGGCTCCTTGTCACAGCTGAGCGCTGCAGGGCACATCTTGCACTGCTGAGCTCCCCTTGGTGCCCTCTGCACAGCACCAGTGCTTCCTCCTGTCTTCTACTGAGCTTCCCAGGGTTATGTCTGTGCTGGCTGTCCCTGGGAGCAGACTCCAAGGTGCCACCTCCTGTGACCTGTCTCTGTAAATCAGCAGCTAGTGCAGCACTGAACCTTGCAGCAGGACTGAGTGCCTACCCATTGCTGTGTAGCATGTGGGGTCTGGTGGCCAGGCTGAGCAAGAGGAGGGCCCTCAGGTTGGATTCTTGTCCTGTTGGTATTCAGGAGCTTGCTCTGAATGCTCACCTCTGTGTAGCTACTCTTGGTGCTCAGTGCAGGGAGGAGAGTTAGGAAAGCTGCAGCTTTGTGCACATTTTGCAGCTTACAGCACTAAAGAGAGATCTTACCAAGAAAATGGTGGTTTCCTGGCACACAAAGATGTTCTCAGTAAAATTGAAATGTCTTTGCTATATATTTCCAGCACAAAACTGCTGCCAGGAGCTCTCCTCTGATTTGCTCAGGTTCTCAAAACATCAAGGTGAATAATTGAGATAGGATGAGTTTATAAACCCTGGGGAATTCACAGTAGCAGAAAAGAGAAAGTAAAGACACTTGGAGCTTTGTACAGAAAAGTCTGTCTTTTAAGAGCAGTTATATTGCACTTGTTGACTAAGACTGCACAGGAAGAAAGGCGGGTGGGCTGAAGCCAGCATCCACCAGCCTCACCCCCAGACACCTGTAGATCAACAGGGATTTGTTCAGACCAACAATAAAACTTCCCCAATGAGAAACTCCTGCTGAGTTTTGTGGAGCTGCCCCACACCTGTGTTCAGCCCCAGTCAGGCCATGTCCCCTTCAGCTATTTTAAAATGAAAGAACAAAATGAAAACACCTTGTGCAGAAAAATACGTTTAGCCTTTTTCTTCCTTCCTTTCCCAGAAACTCATTTGTAATCTCCAAGCTACAGAGTTGCCTTTTCCTCTTCTACAAACAGCATCCAACCTCCACTGCTGGAAACCCCTCTGATATAATGTGCTGAAGGAAACTGCTGCCAAGTCGCTGCACCTGATCCCACCCCCACCACTGACACTGGACTTTTGATGGACCTTTGTAGAAGGGAAGGGGGGATTTATAATTTTCTCCAAACTATCTCCTCCATTCTGACTCCTCAGTAGAACATTTACACCTACCCCTGCACTGACAAAGAACTTAAAATATATGTATCTCTATTGAAAATAAATCTTTGCACTCTGCTTCAGCTACTGCCTCTCCCTAAAGTCTCCGCTCTCCATCTGGAGATAGTTTGTCAGTGTTGCCAGGTGTCCATAGTTCCTGCACCCCCTGAGAAAGGCTCACTCACAGCAGGGCTGACTGGCTCAGCAGTGGCCTCCTGCAGCTGTTCCCTTACAAAATGCTTTAGGTGCTTGAACCAGCAAAGCAGTTCTTGGCTGCAGCCTTTCAAGATGACCACCTCTCTGGGCAACCTGGGCCAGGGTCTCACCACCCTCACCCTCAAAAATGTCTCCTTCTCTCTAGTCTAAATCTCCCACTTTTAGTTTAAAACCATTGCCCCTTGTCCTATCACAACAGGCCCTACTAAAAAGCTTGCCTCCATCTGTCTTCTAGGCCCCCTTTAAGTACTGAAAGGCCACAATTAGGCTTCCTCAGAGCCTTCTCATCTCCAGGCTGAACAACCTCAGGTGCAGCACAAAAAGCTGCAGTTGATGGCTTGTCTCTGCCAAGAAAGGCTGGATCTCCCACCTTCTCTGCAGCCAGCACACCCACCCCAGCTGCCCCTTGGCTCACCTGGCCTGTGGTGCTGGTCATTCTGCTGCTGAAGACTCTTTCAACCAAAGTTGCCCAGACCAGGAAATGTTCAGGTGAAAAGATGGACATGAGTGAGCCTTTAGGATGGAGTAGGGAGCAGCCAGCCCTGCTTCTGGAGGCGAGTGGGACAGCTCTGCCTTTATTTCTGAGCAGTTATTAGGCAGGAGTCATCTTGCGGGCTGGTTGTGGAGCTCAGAGCACTAACTCAGCCTGGGAAGGAGGAACAGCAGCTACATGGCACCAGCTTGTCCTGCTCTCCTGGAGCTCTGCTGAGCTTGCTGCAGCCTGCAGGTAGAAATGAATGAAGAAAAAATGAGCAGGACTTTGGTTTTTTTTTCTGGGTTTGTTTCTTTTTTTGGTGGCAGTTATTTCTACTGCTGCAAACTGCATCTTTACTACCCAGAACTTCATTCCCACCACCATCAGTTTCTAATGCTTCATGGTGCTGCAGTTTCCCCTGCTTATGGGGTCTGATAATGTAATGTGGCAAAAGGAGCGTGGCAAGCTGCTTCTCTGAGTCTACCTATGGCCTGAGCAGAGCCCTTTCAGTAAGCTGGCAGGGGACAGGCGTGTTCTGGGCTGATTCAGACCATCTGCGGAGACTAATGTGCTCCTGGGCCACCGAGGCAGTCATTTTCAATGGAGAGCTGCACATAATTTGAATACACCACTAAAATGGAATTCAGCTGCACCTCGCTGTCAAAATGTGAGCATATTTTACCCATGTCAGAGCACTGAACTGTAGCCAGAAGGCCAGCATAGTAATATTTTGGGCATGATGTTCAACCATATTTTATTAAAATCCCTGTCCTACAGTTCTGCTTGTTTCTGAGAGCTGCCGTCCTGCAGCGCAGCATCGCTCAGGCTGCTTGTTCCAACCTGGCTGAAATTTCCTCAGAAACCTAAAATCCCACGTTGCCCTGTTCTCCTGCCTTACGCTCTTACTTAGCCTCGATCACCACGGCTTTGGTTTAATCTCATGTCAGATGCTGTTACCATAAATGCTGAACAGCTAAAAAGTCATCAGCTTAGAACTATACCCTGCGACGGTAACAATACACAGATTTACCACGGCCGTGCAGTGTACTATCGGAAGCTGTGTTCGGCACTGCTTGGCTTGAAGGCTTCAAACTATTTCCGTGCTCTTCTGTCTAATGTCAGAATTTCTGCTGAACGTACAAAACAGCATTTTTTAAACTTTAAAACTGGCACAAAACCGCAGCTATTCAGGATGGATTTCATGATCTGAATCCAGGCTGTAGGTAGATGGTCTTGCTCTGGTGTAGAAGGGAACATGCAGTTACTGGGCAGACTGGCCTGTTGTCTCCATGGACTAGACTTGCAAATAGTTTGATTTGGGGATCGCCATTTTGCAGTCTGTAAAGTCCACATCTTGCATAGACTCAATATTTCCTTCCTGGTGGCTGCATGGCCCGTATCCCTGTCTGTGCAGCTGTAAAATGATGCTATTAACTTTCCACCTTTACTTTGTTGGGATGAAAAATACCAGAGCACAGTCAGCTGGCATGGTGATAATATAAATGAGAAAAAAGAAACCAACCAAACAGTAAAATGTCTCCTGGTTTGTGTAAGGATAATGCAGAGGCAAGATTTAAAATATGGCACACATAAAATGTGTCGCTTCCTTCTAAGAGCAGAATTAATGGATGCTATAAAAACCCAACAAATCAAAAAACACTATGAAGGCTCTTTTTTTCCAGGGAAGAATGTGAGAATTCATTGCATTTGGAGGCAAGAGACAATGGTTTGTGGTAATAAAAGCACTGGCAAAAAGCAAACTAAGAAATTATGTCTTCTTGGGTCTTGTATTGCTGAACTAAAAAGCACAACCTCTAAAGGACGAAGCCAGGCTTTAGCATGTAGAATTCTTTTGGCTGAATATTGCTATCATTTATTTCTCAGGGGCTAGTATTTTACACTCGAGCTACATTTCACACTGATATTTTTAAGTACAGCCCCAGTGAGGGAGACGGAAGAAGCGACACTGCTTTGCCTGCAGCTGGAGAGATCTTTTATTGCTCGTGTCACCTCCTCAGCCGTGGACATTTGCTCCAGGGAAGCCGGCCTGAACTCCTGACAGTCTGTTTTTCCTTCTCTTGTAGGACCATGCAGATATTGAGTGGAAGTTTGCACGGACAAAGCTCTGGATGAGTTACTTCGATGAAGGTGCCACTCTGCCCCCTCCTTTTAACATCATCCCAAGTCCCAAGTCCATCTGGTACCTTTGCAAGTGGATTCACAATCAGCTGTGCCCAGGCGACGACTCTTACAACAAACAGAAAAGGCATGAAAACCTTAAAACATTCACAGTAAGTAGCTGCAGGATTTTATACGTCATTTTTCAAGGGTGTTTGTTCAGGATGGCGAGGGCCGCTGCTCTGCTGCTGCAGTAGACAGTTGCTAGATCTTAACTTGCTAAGAGTCACCAGGAGCTCTAAAGGGAGGACTAAACGGGTAATCTGTGCGTTTCTCTTTCCAGGAACGGCACGCCGACAACCTGATTCAGAATCAACATTACCAGGTAAACTCTCGAGCACATAAAAGTTTCTACCTGCTTTTTACACACGTTGAATCGTTCCTCTCCTGCTCTTTTTTGTAGAGCATCCCTAACTCAAACAGCAGTGGGGGTTTTCTTTGGTTTGGACAGCTCAGGAAGGAGGAATGGTTCCTTTGTTGAATTTTGCTGGGTTTATTTATTCTCAGCCTGCCTGTCATCAAGGACTCATGAAAGTCAACCTAGGAAAGGATAAAACTGTGTTAAAAACAGCAGCCTCAGTACTTGAATTCAGTGTGATGTATTGTGCCAGCATACTGGAAGGAAAAAAAAATTCTTCAGAATGTTAGGTGGTACGTTAGGCTGTTCTGTCAAAAACCGTTAGTAAATTGTCTTACGTAAGAAGAGTAAGAGCTTTTTTAAAGAGTATTTTTATCTGAAGTTGATGCTTAGCATAATTAGTCACCTTTGACAACAGCCATTTGGTACTTTCTGACTTCACAGCACAGATAAGGGGAATCAGCAGTGGGATCTCTTAAAAATCCTCCCCGTAAAACCTTGGTGCGGAGATGATCTTCGTGCTCAGTGTGGCTCAGACTTGTTATCCCTGTTTATGAAATGGGGGAGACGAAGGGGAGGTTTGGAGTAGTCTCCTCTGTGTGTAGACATCAGCCTCTGTGCGTGTTGGCTGGCACAGATAAACGTACCAGTTTGCTTACGCAGAGCCACCAAAGAGGTTCACGAACATAAAGCAAAATGAATCTCATCCTGCCAAAATGTACGGTAACAAAGAGCCCAGATAACAGAGGAATGAGAGCCCTCAGAGAAGTCACCGAGGGTGTGCTTCAGTCCTTCCAGCACTGACTACAGACACTGCAGCAGCCTCAAAAGAAGGTTCAAACCTGCCATTAGGAACGCCCAGGCAGCTGGGGTTTGATGTGAATGTGTGTTGCCCCATGGGGTCCCGGCTGTTCTTCAGGTTATTTCTTGTTAACATGCTCTCCTTGGCTTTGAAACACTTGATAAACCATCTTCAAATGGCAAGCTTAGCGCATCAGGATTCAAAGCTTCCAACAGCTGAGATTAAATGGCTTGAGGACATTTAAGAACATCAAGAATTTTTTTCTCAACGACTTTTACATCCACAAACCACGTACAAAATACCTGCTCACTGTAGTTAACAACTGAGCATTCAACGTGGAAGGTGGAGAACCCTTTCCAAGGGTTTGTTCTGTTTCTTAGGGGGCTTTTCTTTGCAGCCAGCAGAGTCGGGACAGAACTCAGTGGAATGCAGTAAGAACAGAGTTTGGTCTGAGCCAGCAGTTGAATCATTTGTATTGTTTCCTATTCCAGGAAGTTATAAGAAATCTTGTGAAAAGATACGTCGCAGCAATGATAAGAACTTCCAAAACCAACGAAGGCTTAACTGAAGAAAATTTCAAGGTAATGTATTATTCCTTCCTTAATAATAATTTATTATATTAAATAGCCACTTTGCCAGTTTGCACTAAGTTGTTAAGATGGTTTGTAACCTGCTGCGGAAACAGGCCTGTTACTGGAGCTGGGAAGAGAAATGATGTGTGGAGGGGGTGGTTGAGGAGAGAATGTTATTATTTGAGTGTCTTCTCATACGATCACCTCCCAGATTATAATATAAAATGTTATGTAATCGGAAGTGTTGGAAAACCGTGAATCTGATTGGAGTCAACACCACATTCCTAATCCCAGCCGAGACAGAGCCAAGGAATGAGTCTGGGTTAATGCATACAAAGAACACCAACAAAGTCAAAGTTGGGCCTATCACCTGAACAGGATTCCTGCCATATTTCTGAATTTAGCAGTTTCCCCTCTTCTCTAATTGTCTTATGTAACTTCTTTTGGGCGGTGGGGGGGGGTGCGCAGAGGGGGCTGTCAAGAGGGCTGGACCCACAGCCTTTGGAGACAAAGATCCTGTGAGGACTCCTACTCTCATGGTTACTGATCCGTTTGTGTGTGTCACAGAATAATGAGGCTGTACGTGGTGTTCTTGTAAGTGTGATTTGGTCTCAGCCGCTTGCATAACTCTGCACAGCTCTCCCAAGGGAACAGGATCATTCTTTCCTGTCACAGATAAAGCTGCTGAGTGTAACTCATTTCTCCTCTTGCCCTAGGAATTAAAACAGGACATCTCGAGTTTTCGCTATGAAGTTCTTGACCTCTTAGGAAATAGGAAGCCCCAGAGGAGAAGTTATTCTACCAGCAGCACAGAGGTGTCCCAGAAGGATGAAACAAATGAGGATGGTGCTGGAGAAAAATCCAAAGCCAAGAGCGTATCTTTCAATGTAGCCAACAAAAAGAAGGACTTCAACGTATCTGCTCTAATTAAAACTATGTCCGGGATTGATATGGTGGAAGAGAAACCAAAAAGCAATGGGATCAGTAAGCGCTCCTTTGTCCGAAATGGAAATAGAGTTCAGAGACTTTCCAGCTCCAAGAAGGAGTCCTTTAAGAGACTGGGCCTGCTCTTCTCCAAGATGAACGGACACGTACCGGAACCAAATTCCGAACCCATGTACACTATTTCAGATGGGATTATTCAGCCACACTACATGTGGAAAGACATTAAATATTCTCAGATTGATAAAGAGAAAGAAGAGAATTGTTCCAAAAGTGAAATTAACCTCAATGAGGTGGACTACAGTGGGAACAGGAGACTTACAGGACAGAGCAAGGAGTGCCCTGTGGTTTGTACCAGCTCCCTTCACTGTGCTTCCAGTATTTGTTCCTCTAATTCCAAACTTATAGACTCATCAGAGGATGTGTTTGATTCATGGGGAGAGGCTTGTGACTTGTTTATAAACCAGTGGAAAGAGGGGCAGGAGGATCACGTAACAACCCGGCTATAAGTAAAGCGATCTTAACACTTGCTGGAAATCTTAGCCAGTTACTTGTAATTGTTTGCTCTCATCTGATTCAGCGTTACCATTTCCTTTCTGTCCACAGGTGAAAGAGAGAAAGGTGTAAAACTCTCTGTTAGCCTATTTTATAGCCACCCGCACCTTTTTTAATTTACTTCTTGTTACACTCCCAAATACTAAACTAAAGGTCTCACCATTTATAAGGTCACTATAAACCCCAGGAATCTTTTTGGATGCAGTCTGAGTCTTCAAACTCCACAGACATGAGACGTGCTGGTGGCAGAGGAAAGGCTTTCTCCAGTGCTCCCATCATCGCCCCACGGCCGCTGGCTTCCCGCTGCTGCTCTCCAACGCCACCAGCTCTGTCCCCTGCTCCGTTTTCCTCTTCAGCACAACCAGCTGGTGAGCAGAGGCTTAGCAGGAGGCTGAGAATCATAGTTAAAATCTTTTTAGAAAGGGTTTCAACTCGTAACTGGCTTGGTTTTTTAAGCAATATGACTCTGATTCTTGCGGTTGTGTGTGGGGGTTTTTTTGGGTTATTATATTAATATTGTAAATTGTTACTGAATAAGAGACCCCTTGGATCGTCCAGCTAGAACATGTTATGATTTGGTTTTTTACCTAATTCCATAAGAAATGCTGCCTGTAGGGAGCAGAATGACCTTCCAGTTAGGCTGCCAGTGGAAGCCAGTCTTGCTACCAGCTTCTGCATAGATGAAGTGAGCCCAAACCAGCCGTGGCTGCTTGAAACACAAACCTCAGTGTGGTTCTCCTGCTGCTAATGGGCTGAACCAAAACCCAGCCCTGAGCTTGCCTGTACACACTTCCCCCCTCAAGCTGTCTCTGGTTTTTGAAATTCCTCATCTTACTTCCACTGCTGCATTCGCTTTTTGCTGCCTCTCGGAGGGATGTCAGGCTCTAGGAAGAGAACCATCCTCCTGGTGTATGGCAAGTGCTAAGAGAGATCCTCTTCCCGGGGCCTGTGAGCCACATTTCTGAAAAGTGACCTAAGCAAGAGCAGCTCCAGCTGTGCCTGGCAGCCCGGAAAGTCTCTGCAGTTCATTTTCTAAGACGCAACAAAAAGAAGTGTGGCAGTAGATGTTATGTTTTATTTCCCGTGTTGTGGTAGTGTCTGGACAGGGCCCAGCAACATCACTGCATTTGTCCGAAGGAGCGTCAGAGAGGGGAGAAGACAACCCCAGCAAGGGTCAAATTTTTAACCGCAGTTTTTTTTATTTAACAATGTGATACTTGAACTTTCTTCTGCAGTGTTGCTAAGAAACACAGATGATTGGCATGCCTTTACCACTCCTTCAGAGCTGTTATTAGTCAGCTGCTTGCTTGGAGGAAGCAAGTGCTGACCAGGAGCTCAGAAGCAGCCTTCCTGTACACCAGAGCTTCGTTACTGCCCTCCTGCAGTCACGCTGAAGGCTCTGCTCCCAGGAGAGGTTACAGGAGCTGGAGCATATCCCAGGGGTGGTTGCCAAAAATCACCGCTCCTATGAACCAGCTCTGTAAAAGCATAATGCTGGAAAATCTACACCTACCATTGGCACAGGTCAGATTTTACCAGCAAGGGACAGGAGCAGCAGCAGCTCTCCTGGCAGCACGGAGGGGTGGGAGGAGAGGGATTTCTCACTACAGCAGTCTCCCATCAAAGAGATGCTGGGACACCTGGAGCTGGATAACTCGTCCTGAGTTTTAAACTGGGCTCCCTCTTCTTGTTAAGGAAAACCACCTTGCTGGGTTTTCCCTCTGGGCTCCTATCCAGGGCGTGATGGAGCACACCTATACCGGAGAGATGCAGATGCCAACACACCGAACTCACGGGAAGTTTTCAGTGGAGGCCATGGCTCCAGGCCAGCTCTGGTGTCAAGAAAAATCAGCAACTAGGAGCAGAGACTCAAAAATATTTCTGTCTTCCTTGCTTGTAAATGACACCAGTCTCGTTACCAGTGTGCAGTATAAAGCTCAAAATATTTAAGCCTCTGGATGCGTTAGTTAAGGCAGAGTGAAAAGCATTTTTGTAACAACAGATTTCAGGCTTTCGCACTAATTGTAGGGTTAGAGTTGTTGAAAACTCCATCTCCTCTTCCTTGAGGAAAGGCTGAGCAAACTGACACTGGCGCTGCACGAGGAGACTTGCAAAATAGGAGGGTCAGAAGCAGCTCGCTGATCAGTCGTGAAGAAATCCGGCACCCCTCTCATTTAAGAGGCAAATCCATTGATACACAAGAGCTGCAGTCAGAACCAACCGAGAGCAGTTCCCAAAGCAGCTCACAATAAAAGCCCTACAGTTTAAACCAAAAGTGAGCCCGTTTCTGGAAAGATGAACATTAGCAAGAGCTGCTCCAGCGGAGTGAGGAGAGGGCTGGAATCATTTGATGCCTCACCTAAGCACGCTGCAGTTGACGAACTCTACTTGACATGGGGCCAGCAAATCTTTGGGGTATTTCCTGTGTAACGAGCAGGAATGAAAACAATTCAAATATGGTTATGGAGATTACATCCCGTGAGTTCGAGGCTGGGACAGAAGCAGGGTTCATATCCTTGGACAGCAGAAAGGCTTTTAAGTTTTCCACGAGAACAAGCACGCTGCTACTGGTGATGATTACACTGCATCATTCCAATGCAGCACTGCATTAGCAAGTACAAATAACAAAAAGAAACACAATTAATTCTGCAGTGGTGCCCCACCAAAGTGACACCGGGCAGCACAAATCCCTTCTGTGCAGACTGCGTGAGCCGTGTTCCCCTGCTGTGTCCAGAAAGGCAGGAAAGGCCGTGTTGGAATGGCACGATGGATACCGCAGTCTGCAAAAATCTCTCCATAACGTTCTGTTTAAGGCGAGAGGTAACGTCACGCGGCTGCTTGGCTGGAGCTCCCCTGGGATTTGTTTCATGACTCAGATAATTCCTCGCTCCCAGCTATGAGCGAGTCTGAGCTGACTTTGGAATGGAAATGCAAATATTTGATTTGGCTGCGATTAATGTATGTGTCCAGGAGTTTGCAGAACTGTCAAACTGGTCCCCCAAAAGGCAAAATTCTGTTTGATTGCATCTATGCAGCCCCTTTGGTAGCAATAGACTTTACAGCAGCTGGTGAATTATTACTCTAAAACAGAAGCTTCAGGGGAGGGAAATTAAAGTATCTGGTGAAAAATACATTCGATAAGCAAACCTTGCGGTTTTTTTTTAATTCACTTGCAGTCACAGTATTTGGGATTTCACTAGCATGCTTCCTTTTTCAATTGCTCAAAAAGAAAACATGCTTCAGTGATAGTTACTCTTTCCTTCGGAGAAATCAGTGAACTTCCCTGTGCTGTCTGTGCAGGCGACCAGGGCAGGAGCTGATGGGACACTCTGAGCTTCTCCTGTGCGGAGTTAAACTTTTCCTTGGCTTGGGTTCAGGATGCGCAGCTGTGCTGCAACTGGTACACACACGGCCTTTATTCCGTGGGCTTCAATAATAATCCTTCTACGTACGCAAGGAATTTGGAATTAGGAATAACGCAGACCTCTACCATTTGCCCTTTCTTTAGGTTTCTTGCTCTTGAAGCTGCTTAATTCCTCACCTCCCATCCTCAGTGTCATTTTCACCTGGCTTTTTAAGGCAGCACACGTACAAATGATCACCAGTGAAAACGTTAACAAGTAACATCCAGGGTTAAGATTATCCAATAGAGCTAGGAGGCGTTTGTACTCAGGTCAGAGATTAACGAAGTTGTTTCAGAAACAAGAAATTAACTGAGATATCTCTGCAGATTATTTGGAGAATTGCATTTGTATATTATCCACTTGCTGGTCTATATGTAAATACTCGAGTATTTGTATATGTGGTCCCTACAGAGGAAGCATGCGCAGGGGTTAGAGCGCAGGATTAGCGAACACGACTCTGAGGGCTACTCCCAGCTCTGCCACTGACTCACCCGTGACCTTGGGCAAGTCACTTAGCCTCTCTAATGCCTCAGTTTCCCCATCTGTAAAATAGGGATAATAATACTTACCTACCTCGCAGGGGGGGTTAGTTCATTATTTATAAGCACTTTCAGATCTTCAAATTAAAGGCGCTATATACAGTAAGTAGTTAATATTGGTAGCAGTAGTATGGACTTTTATTTTCTTACCACTAATTCAGGTTAGGATTTAACTGTATGTCCGTTATGATAGTTTTCCATGTAGAAAACTAGCATGGTTTCCCACGAAGGGAATTTAGGGGACTTCTGCAGCAGACAGAGAGCAGGAGCAGCATACCCTGGAAGCCTAAACTCTTAACACCCTTGCTCTTGTGATTTATGTCTCACCCTTAATGTCACCTTACTGTATTTGTGTTTCATCCTTTTTCTGATGGTACATGTAACATAATTTTTAGCAGAAACAGCCACTGTAAATATTAAGAGTATTTAAATAAATATATTCATGTATAAATAGAAACCCTTACCTTTTAAAGAGGTTAAAATCGGTTGATGCACCAGATGTCTAAGCGCGGGGAGGTTCCGCGGGCAGCCCGGCACTGATGCACACGCACACGGCAGGATTCTGGAGTAGGGCTATAGGAAAATTTCACCGCAGGTCATCATCTCCTTAGTATTCACTTTTCACAGACTCACAGAACGCTTTGGGTTGGAAGGGACCTTTCAAGGTCATCTCATCCAGTCACCCCGTCGCTGGCAAGGCAGCAAGTCATGCAGGTGACAAGGTGTCGCAGGAGGGTGCGCAACGCGCTGGGGCAGAGGGAGGCCGTGGCTGGAGAGAAGCCACCCCACTGCTGATTTTGGCCCCAGGAGAAGCTCCCAGACCCGCACCTCGGGCAGCAGCACGTCACCAGCACGATGGCTGCTGGAGGAGCCTTTCCTGGACAGCAGGAGACTATCCCCTCTGTCCCTGCAAAGTGGCTCTTTGCCTTGATTTCTCTGGAGGTACAATTTGTTTTTCCTTAGTGCTTACTCAGGAGAAAGGTCTTTGGTTTGAGTGACAGGAGCTCTAAGATGGGACTTGCGTGGTAAAGGCGCTATGAGCATCCCGAGCTCCCTGCCAGAAACGCGAGCAGTTGCGGGGTGTCTGCACCAGGTATCTGGACAGTTACTAACAGCGTAAGCAAGGATCTGATTTACTGCTGGGTTTTCTAGCAGTCAGCAAACTACATGAGCACTTGCTGCTCTCACACCAGGAAGTCTATGTCCCACTTCCCTTGGGACTTCTCAGCTTTTCCTTTTCGAAAGACCAAAATCCCAAAGAAAGGCTTATTCCAATTAACCAGGAAGAGATGCAATCTTGGTTTCATTTCTGGCTGAGTTCTCCTCTAACCAGTCACCGTGTCCCGCAGCTTGCTAACACCGTCCCACAGACACGTCCCTGAGAAAGCTCCAGGCCACCTCCAAGGCTGATTTCCAAATAGGATCACCCTCCCACCTCCATTGCAATTCCACAGTCAAACAGAATGGCAAAAAAGAAGCAAAACCATCCAAAACACTAGAGCTGGAATTGATGGAAGTTGTTACTTCACTAAAAACCGTCTGGAGGTGTTTTGGGGTGGATGCACTGGGAGAACCTCTTCCTGGCAGCCCCAGCAGAGGCTGGTATGTGCTGGAAGCACCAGTGACTCTCATTCGTGTAATGGAAAAACTAATTGGAAGTGGTGAGACTACAGTGAATAATAAATCAGCTCACTGGAGGAGCATCTAAAATAAACTGTTACCAAAATAAGCTGTAGTTTTCAGTGAAGGTGTAACTTGAAACCTAACAACTCTAAAAATCCTGTACTGGATTTTTTTGGAGGGGGCGGAGAGCACTGTGGGCACGTTTAGCAGATTTTCTAAACATTTGTAATTTGATGCAATTTCTTTTTCACACTACTTCTTTCCCCTTCTCAGGCCATTACACTTTTTACAAACAAGTCATTTCTGTATTATTCACATAATTGCTGCTACCCAGGACAACTATGGCTCTGGAGTAAATTCATGACCAAGAACGATTGTTTTAAAAAGAGAACACGCTTTATCTAAAACCGTCTATTTAAAGGCAGAAGCGTTTGATCCCCATCTTCTGAATGTTCAATAGTCTTTGATGCTTCAGGGAAAAACATTTTACCTGCTCTGTATTTTTTTAAGGTGTGCGATACAAAACAAAAACCCCAACCACAAGTGCAATAGAAACCCCCCCACCCAGCTCAAACCACCCACCCGTTTAGAAGCCAACTTGATCTTTCTTTACCTACAGTCCTTGCTCGCTCCGTGGCTCCCCAGCTACAGGACAGAGTGCAGCCCATTCCTCCTGGCTAGCGCGGGCTCCTTATTTTGTTGATTTGGGGGGACTTTTTTTTTCTTTTTCCTCTTCCATTTAAAGCATTTCTGTATCAGCAGGAACTCCTAAGCCAGAAGAAACGATGCGCTTAGGACAAGACGTGATCAACAGAGGACCTGGCCTCTTAGCACGTGAGCTAACAGAACACTGTGATACCTTCAGCCAACAGAGCGAAATGCCTTTTGACTATAAATAGTCGTTTTTGAGCAAGGGGGCACTTTTTGGTCTAGCTATTTTTGGGGTATTGTACAGTCTTATTTAAAAACTACTGAATGTGTTTCTAAGGTGGGTCTGGGAACTAGAGGGCTCGGGATCTTTGAGAAGCAGAGGAGAGTAGCAGATGCTTAAGTACTCTATTTTCTATATCACAAGCCCTAGAGACCTGGGCTTACTCTGCAAACAGTTTTTTTAGCGATCAAATTTTAATATCAAATTAAATCTTCATTTAAAAGAGCTATCGCAGGAACAGCTTCACGCCCGAGCGTATTTTAGAATGCCATTTTACTTCATGGGATAAAAAAGGTGAGGCTTTTTTTTTTCCTCCTCCTTCTTTATTTCCGTTTCAGGTCAAAAATTTGATGGCCTTTTCCAGGCAAAAGAGCTTTTAGATGTTGTAAGAATTTGGCGTACGTAAAGCCAGAGTGGGGACCTCAGCATTTGCCAGATGAGCAGTAAAAGCCACCCCTAGAGAAAGGGGGGGAGAAAAGGGGAAGAGCAAAAAGCAAAAACAAATGCTTAGTTTTATGTACTTTTCTACTTGCATCTCTTCTGTCCGTAGCGCAGACTCCATGTCATACCCTCATATAACATGTACAAATGAAACGATGTACATAATAAATAAAATTATTTATTTTATGTGTATTTTTAGCTTACCTGTAAACTGAAAAAAAAATTAAAAAGCGTTTAATTTTTTTTTTCCCAAAAATGTAAGCCTATTGAAATTCAAGGTGTTTCTACCTTTTCAGATGTAACATTTCCAGCTGCCTATTGATAATAAACATTTATGAACAGCAACAGATCTGACATTGTACAGTTTTTAAAAATCACACGCAGCACAGACTCCTCACAGGCTGTCAGCGCTCAGAGGAGCACTGAAGGGCTCTGATTCTGTACAGATATATATTGGTATTTACATAAACACACGGCAGGGTCCTGCTTACCTTTAATGAAGTCAGCCACTCAAATTTGAGTGTTCACGGGCAAAAGCTGAACAACACCTGGCTGGGGAAAAAAAACCCAACAACTTAAACCATTCATTATATCCTGTCTGCAACAGAAAATAGCAAACTGAAAGAGCTGGTAAATAAAGTGCACCACGTACAACAACTCCTGTACAAAGAAGTTTTAAGTAAGTGTAATTCCCTTTTAATTTGCCTCCCAAAGATACCCTCTGGCCAGCACAACTTCATCAGGCGCACAGGAATATACAGCAATATAGT
This sequence comes from Coracias cyanogaster, assembly GCA_033124195.1. Taxonomy (NCBI): domain Eukaryota; kingdom Metazoa; phylum Chordata; class Aves; order Coraciiformes; family Coraciidae; genus Coracias; species Coracias cyanogaster. The sequence goes on from JAVSBS010017899.1 coordinate 83,662, forward strand.
TACTAGTCTGAGAAAGTCATTAAGCAATGACATGTAACTGTATTAGCATAATTTGCTCCCGTAAAGCTGTACTCCAAGCAAATCTCATTAAAGTACTGGAGGTTTCCAAAAGTTTTCCACCAACTACCAGAGGCTCCTGGTCAAGCCTCCAGCAAAACAAGAGTTTCCTCAAGCTCAGCAATAGCAATATCCCTTTCCTTGAAATGCAGAGGATTCCTGCCCGAGGGAAACAACGTGGACACCCAGGGAAATAAACACAGCCCATGCCAAAAGCTGTGGCAAACCCAGGACGAAGTGGGCCACAGCTACAGAATTTTAAATACCCGCGGAAAGACGGAAGGTTGTTGCGGCTTTTTTTTAACAGAAAAGGACATTTTGAAGTTGGGTGTGCACATTCCCACTCACGTCAGAAAGCCCAGAAGTTGAAAGTTACGGCAACCTGAATCTCCGGTTGCGCTTCCTATTCCAGAAACGGGAACCGAACTGCACCTGAAGATGGTCTCCAAGGCCTCAGCTGTCCCTGCAGAGGCAGACAGATGTGCTGCAGCCGAAAATACCGGATCTGACCCGGGAGGGAGGCGGGAGGCAGGGGAAGAAGTTTTGTCGTGTGTTTTATCTTCTCTTACTCGCGCTTCCTGAAAAGTAACACAAATCACACGTTCACATAATCACCACCAACATTAAACTGAACGGCTTTCGCTTTCAACTAGCAGATATTTTAAAAAGCACTGGTTTAAAAAGAGTCAGAAATCACAGTTTTAGTTTTGATAGGAAAATGCAAACAGGCAGGGGAGGGAACAGGAAAAATACATAAAGGAGAGAGCAGAGGGAGGTAGATGGTCCATTAATTTCCTCATCAGAGGATAATTCACTTTCTCTTAGCAGACTATTTTCTCTAACACACCCAAGTCAAGCAATGAGAACAGGATGACGTTTATCTCAGGGTGAACCCCAGCACCCCAGCGCTAGCGGCAAAACATTCACCTGCTCTAGGGAAGGCAAGATTTAGCATCCGGAACAACAGTATTGCCATAAACCCAGCCTAACACGTAAAAACACCCTGTCAGGACTCAGGCACACGTTCCTGTCGCTGCAGGTCGCCACGCTCTGCGGAGACGACTAAACGGCAGGAACTGCTGGTGTACGTGCTCTTCGCCCGTGGCTCATCCCGGCTGCACTGTTCCATACCTGCTGCAACTCAGATGACTCTGAAATCTGGTAAGCAGCAGCGAGTGGATCGTGTGTAGGAGTTTCTAGATACAGGCCTGCCCTGCAATATTGAAACTGATCTTATTTCAAAGCTATAAAGTCCTCCTCCAAGGGATTTATCTTCCTCTCTTATGAAAAGAGCAGTTACTTGAAAAGTCTGGGTCTGGATTTCTATGTTGGATATCTTCCATATATAATGCGGCCTTTCATGGCCTAATTTTATAAAAGAGAAAGGTATCGAGCAGCACTGCAGAGAGAACCGCAAGCTAAGAGTAAAATAAAACAACAGAGCGAGAAAAACTTGCTGTAGGAATTGGTTTGACGTTCTGGTGTGACCAAGGAGAAGAAGAGAG
>JAVSBS010017899.1:100575-115402 GCA_033124195.1 Coracias cyanogaster
CCAAAGCAGGTGGTATTGTTAAAAGGCGCTTTTTTTTTTGTGGATGGGTAGAAAAAAATGGAAGATGTACCAAAAACTTAGACATCTAATTTCCCAGCCATAGTGTGTGCACTCTACCTGGCCTCCCTACAGAAAGGGGCGATACTACGACTGGCTGCACGGCTGTTTGTGGAGGAACGGCTGTTGTGACACTGGCTGGAGTGGAGGCAGCAGAATTGGAGGAGAAGCCTGGAGCTGGAGCAGCATAAACACCTGCTGGTGTTGAGACTGCTGCAGAGTTCACCAGCACCTGGAAAAGAGGCACAGTATTCAGTAGACTGCCTCTACAACTCACTTTGAGAAAGACTATGGAAATATCACGATTAAAAAACTCTCACTTCACATCAATGCATTTTGACAGCTGCCTTTACCGTTAGAATTCATTATCTCAATTCTCTAAAAATTGGCTTGAAAAATAGCAGTTTAGAGTTAGACACCTGTGCAAGGCATCTTCTCATCCTCCTGTTTTTATTGGGAATTGTATTCTTTGCTACAAGAGGCTCTAAGGGGCAGGGAGAGGAACCCCACTAATCAAGCAGGAGCAGTCACCTCTCCACAGGGCTGCCACAAAAAAAGTACTAGATATTACCTTCTGGGGATAGCTGTAGGAAGCCACTCCATCTTGAGGTGACACAGAAACTGGCTCTTCTTCCTAAAGAGAGTTCAAAGCAAAGCATGGTTCATTTAAGAGGCAAAGTCATAAGGCACATACACTGCACCCCTTATTTTATTTATGGAATATACACACACACAGAGGATCATTTGTAACTTGAGTAAAAGCAGTTTTATTCTGACAGGGACAAGACTGGCTTTCAAAACTGATGCAGACCAGTAGGTGAGTAAAGACTTAGTTTCAGATTTAGAATTCCCAAGTCAGTTTTATCAGAGGTGAGACCTCTCCAGTCCCACATTGTAGGAATAAGACTAACTGGAATAGGGCAGCATAATAAAAACAAGAGCTGTCTGAAGCAGAAAAAGTAAAGAGCACTCAAATACATGCTTTCTCTCTTCGGAACGGGAAGGTGGAAAAATCACTGATGTATCTACTACAATTCAGACTGTACATGCAGGCCTGGCCAAAAAAATCTCACCATTTAGGGAGAAAAAGGAGGTGAATATACAAAAGAAGACTCTGACCTCCTATGTTAAGCCTGCATCCAAGGATCGTTTCTATGAAGAATGCCACACACGTCAAGGATTCCTAATCTGAACAGACAGTGACTAAAGCTTACCAAGTTGGCTGTAGGTTCTGCTGAATTAAATACTGTTGCAGTTTCACAGTTGGGATCTGGAGGGCATAGGCAAAATTAATTGAAAAAAGTGGCGTTACATCTAATCCTGTAAAAACTATAAAAAGGTCATAATAAGTGCATTACATTCAGCGAGTGTTCCATCAGTAAAGACTAAAGTCTTACTTACCTGGAGGTGCATAGATATATTCTTCATGAAATTTCCCTACACGGGAGAGAACAAGAAGTTCTGTCTCAAGAAAAAAAAGCAGCTTAAAGCTGAAGTTACCATAATGACATTTCAGTGCATCCATTATTGAGCTGCTTTCAGTAGCACCTTATTTGTGCAGAAAAGGTAGAGAAAATGCTCAAGATCTGCTCATTTTCTTATTCCACCAAATGTCAGGGTTGCCATTACCAAATTTATACCATGCACTTTTAAGCAGCAGCTTGGCTTGCTACAGACCCACACAATCACAAGGGTGATGGTGTAGTAAGTTTGAACAGAAATGACACATTTCTATTGGACAACAAAGGAAAATAATAACCTCACACGTGTTTAAAGCTCACAATAAACAGGTATTTATGAGATGTAAGGAACCTACTACCAAATTCACACAGAAGATCTTCTACACATGTCTTTTCACCCACCAGTCTTTTAAGAACTCACCATTTTCACTTGCTGCTTCTTCCTCCTCTGAGGAATTCAGGGTCTGCTTGTTAGGTGGAACAGAGTTTGGGCCTCCCCTTGCTACCCAAAATCCTGCTGCACCACGGACAATGGCAGGAGGGCTACCCTGGCTCTAAAAAGCAAAGTCAGAAGTGTCATTCAGAAGCAATTTAAAGCCTTCCCATGCTCTACACATGCAGACACAGAGTAGAAACAGACTGGCAGACCAAGCTTGCTGCAACCAAAACTTACTAAAATTACCAGTTTTGTGTCTGTCCCTATGCACCTTGATTGCAGGAACACAGTTGCGGACACGTTTCTTTCCCTACCTTTTGTTTTGCCCTGCACACTTATAGTAACTGATCTTTGAAGACCTACCACTGTCCTATGCCATACAGTCAAGTCGCTCCTGCCCAAAACTTAGCCGGCTTCATCTCAAACACAAACAAAGCTGCAAAGGAAGGAGCAGACCCCAGACAACAGCCAAGACTGCTATCCCCAACATATACTCCTGAGCTCCTCATCTTGAAGCATTCCCACCATACCAACAGCACATCAGTTCATCCAAATACTAATTACTGCAGAAAAAGGTTCTCTTTAGTCACAATTAGTGAAATTCATGGGTGACTGCTGGCACAGACACCACTGTCTGCACTACTGTGACCCACACATGCAAGCCTGACCCTTGGGAGCAGCACCCATCAAGGTTTCCCACAGGACTCCTTTACCACTTCGCATGCCCTTTGAGCTGAAGTCAGTGCTTAGCTGCACCACAGTTAAAACAGGGAGTTCTCTGAAGCAGGAATATAGGACTGAGTTGCTAGAGTAAAAGAAGTTGATTCACTCTTTTGTGATGGCTAAGGTGACACTCAAAACTCTCCTCAGAAGACATGGTGACTATGAGACCGATAAAGTGCTCAGAAAGGCTCGTAAGATTTCCAAGGTTGAAGCAGAGGTGGTAAGTCAGAAGATTCTCCCACCAGGCCTCTAGTAGGATGGCAGAGTTTTCTGCAAGATGCATCTTTCCCCAGGAAATGTTATATTCCTTTACTAAAGACAAGGAAGAGAGAGAAAAGTCTTTGGCATTGGAAACAACAAAGTCACTGAACGAACATAAAAAATTATTCATTAGGAGCTGCAGGTACAGTATGTAGCAATAGGGAGGAACGCTACTAAGCTAGATTGCTTTCATGTTGTGGGGAAAAAAAAAAAAAGTAATTGCAGGATAATCTGTCCTTATTCTTTGACACTTTTGGAGGAAAAATCAGAGCAAAGATTACAGATCAAGCACATGAGGATGAATTTAAAAATGGCTGCTGCTGAAACAGCCCTGAGCAGATTCCTTCTCTCTCATTCAAACCCAAGTTTAACATTTGTTAAGTTTGCTGCTTCAAGATAGTAAAAAAGAAATACAAACCTACTAGATATTTTTCTTTTTAAAAAGTCTGTTCTCCTATTCAGATACCTAAATATCAATTGACTTTTTGGCAGCATATCCAGCTTTGTACTAGGCTTAGACTACAAATAAAAATATTTATTTTAAGGTTTAAGAATACACTGTGACACTTTATCTGCAACCTGACAGAAATACTGTTCTAAGAGAAGTCTAGATGTGGAATTTTCTCCTGTTTCTGTAGCAGAAGAAACCATTTGGGCTAACATGTTGTTCCTGAAAACATCACAACTACAAATTCATGGGAACAATTCAGGCTATCACTATGTAGTTTCTGAATCTAGTTATACAAATGATAAATTACAGTGTGGCTAACAAGTGAAAAGCTTTCTCCCACAATATTTAGAGCTAGACAGACATCCCCAGGAGGAAGGGATGTTTTGGTGGTTTGTTTTCAAACTGCAACAGAAAGGAGAAACCTGACCCTACTTTTATGAAAATATACCAAATAGAAAACAAGTGCTGCCGGTGAGGGAAGGGAGAAAGAAAGGGAACATTTAGAAAAACTGAGATTTTAAGCAGTTTGTACAGGATCTAGACTAATTTCAGCCTTCCCTTTTCAAAAACACATTAGTATTCACCACTAAAAAGCTTATTCCAAGAAAACAGAAAACTGCTGCTGTACATTTAGGTAAAGAAATGCTGCACATTCACACAGCTTTCTACCATTCACCCCTCTCCAAGAGGTTTTAAGGTATCCTTTTTTCATAACTTACTGGTAAAGTAGGAAAAGCAGCGTCATCCTCTCCTTCAACTTCATAGAAAGTTATCGTTTCTTCTGATCCTTGTGGCTCCTCTCCATTCCCTGGTACAAACCCATACTGACATTCCTTACTCACACACTGCATCTGCCGGCGGCTACGGCTGTATGAGCTTTAAAAAAAAACAAGAAATGAGGTTAAGAATCACTGGTATCTGGAGTTTCACCTTGGTTTCATTGCTCAGTTTTAACTATATTCTTTTTGAAGTGGCACAATAAACCCATTGTTTCACAGTGCCACTAACAGCCAACTCAGCCCTCCACATCTCTCTCCCACCATTCTCCCCAACTCTTTTAGAGCAACGTTTTGTAAAGATGTTTATATTCACTTACCAGGACCTGCAGAAGAAATTCGCATAGCTCTGACAGCCTCTCTTTCCTGGACTGGGGTAGAATGCTACCTGAGGGCCAACCATGTTGTGCCTGTTTATAAATCGGGCAGATCCCCTAAGTTTAAAGGGTAAAATGTGCAATTACCAGGAAGGGCCTCTCAGATGGAACTCATTTGTAGCGTTACCTATTAAATAACACAAACTCTCTCCTAACTAGTCTGCAGCAAGAACGAAGAGGAAATGAGCGATCTCATTTGCCAGGTTTTCAAGGCTTCATACCTTGGCATCCCAAATCCACGGCTGTGTCTCTGAGGAGGATGCTGAGGATGGTAAGGTTCATAAGGTGCCATGTTTCCACCACCCTGTGAGTAGTGAACTGGAGGAGAGCGCCCCGAAGGAACACTGTGCTGTAGCCGGGGTGGAAGAATGGGCTGACCCCTGCTATAAGCCACAGCCATAAAGACTTCCTTTCCACGAACTTTCTTAAGCATCCTCTTCCGTGTTTTCATATCCATTTCTGCAGTTTCAGTTGAGGACAGAAAAGGCAGATTTATACCTTAAACAGCTGACCTCAGAGGTATGTTCTCTTGATCATTTGAGAAGAGTCGATATTTGGACACACAGAAAAGAAAGAGCCAACGGCCTATCCCAGAAAAAGTGCATTTTAATTATGCAAATTTCATACCCTTTATTTGAAGGTTCAAGTGAGCATTCCAAATGATAGGCAGAATACAAGCAGCTCACTTCTGAATACCTTCCCAACTTCAGCTGATCAAACCAGTACCCTGAGTGTTAAAATCTCTTTATGAAGGCTGCAACCATTAAAAAACCCTCCAAATTAAACAAATCACTTTACATCAAACCCTTCAGTGACCAAGTTTTACATCACAGGCTGGATTAAGTCACTTCCAGTATCCAAAGACTTCTACTGTTAAAACTGTTGCAAGCATCTCTCACACTCCACCCTAACCCCAAGGGAAGGAAAGCTTGTGGAAACCTTGTACAAACCTATTCCTGAGAAGTATCCACCTGTTATTTTCTGATAGGTTCCTCCTTTTCGGCTGGGAACCATATTCCAAGCAAGGACCGGTGCCACTTGTGTCACTGGTTTTAAGTTTGCCACGGGAACTGTATGCCTACATGAAGAACACTGATGTTAGCAATGCCACAAGGATATACTGTGTATAGCTGCACAACATCATCAGCTGAAAAAATCCTAAGACAGAAGAAAATAGAAAAAACCCACAAACTTAAGAGTGTAGGGAGCTTGTGTAAATAATAAAAAAAAAGTTTCTCTGACACCAACCACATGTAACTGTTACTTATTTTAAAAGGCAAGCTAGGATTGATTTCCCAGGTGAAGCCTTTCTTCCCTGCATTTGTATGCCTTTGGAGGTACACCTGAAAGCATCTCACAATTGTTGCAGTATGTCATCAAGCTATAATTATAGGTTGGGAGAAGGTTCTCACTTCTTTCAAAGGATCTTAACTATCCTATTTTAAGCATCTGTGAATATACAAACTCAACCAGAAAGAGTTCAAATATGTTTTCACCAAAGTGCTTACTTTTCTGCAAGCTCCTCAACGAATACAGTCAACGTGTGGCCATCCTGTCCAACCTCCTGGATATGAGCATTGTAATACTTACCTCCAGGCTCCAGACGTACCTGGAGAGAGAACAAGCAAAGCTCTGAAAAAAGCCAGAAGTGACAGAGGATTCAAAATACTGTCTATAAACCCCAAACAGCAAAGGCTGCTCCTATGTTACGAGCTGGCCGTCTCAAACATTTCTTCAAAATAGCAGATAAAATAGAGAGTACTAAAAAAAAAAAAAGTAGTCTAGTGAGTGGCAGAGGTAAAAAGATGCCTGCTTTCTAACTTACTTTTATACACTGTGCCAAACAGATAAGTACCAAGGAAGACCACTAGAACTTGAGAACGGAAGATAAAACAAGAAATTGGAAAGGAAAGCTCTGCTCAGCTAGAAACAAGTCACTGAGCAAATCATCAGCACTACCTCAAACAGTGATAAAAAAAAAAAAAGCCCTCACCACATACAACACCAGAATACTAAGGAAGCTGACCTTCCTCTCAGCATCTCCTGGCCAGATCATGCTACTTCTCCCTTTTTAGCCCTTTCTTTTCTGTTTTATTAAAGTATTTGCTGCATTACTGTTAAGAAGCAGAAGACTGCACAGACCTGTTGCTGACGTCCAGTGAAAAATCTAATAGACAACTACCTCAAATTCACACCACATGCATTTTAAGCTCTTGGTCTGGAACTTCCACACTCACAGAATATGTATCACCGGTTTGCAATGAATTTCCAAGCAGCTTTTTCTTCACGTTACCCAATGTTTAAAGGTGGATTTTTAGAAAGAAATTATATTTAAAAGAAAATCAGATTAATAGCTACAAGGAAGAGAATGAGAAAAGCCCTGGAAAATTCTATGAAGTCAAATGATTTCACGGCTTATCATACTCCATTTAAAGTGGTTTTAATAGTTTATCATAACTGAGTCTCCTTTTGAGTACTAACCTGACACTTGTCTCCTAAATAGTACTGTCTCCCAGCAAACACCATGTAGTCAGTTTTTTGAAGCTCTAAAAATAAATGAATAAATAAATAAAAAAGTAAAAAGCCTTCAAACTACTGTTCCATCTTCACATATCCTACGAGTACTTCATGACAGCATCCAACCACATATTATGGGCCAATTGAGTTACATATTTCCTAAGCATATGTGAACAATCCCCATAGTAACAGTGAAGTAACTGTATGTAGATGTTCTTCTAACAGACCATGACCAGGCTAAGCCACAGATCAATAATAGCCAGATGACACAGTAAGTAGTGCTACTACTTCAATACTACAATGGTACAGAGTTAATCCTGCATTTAACACCAATCCTGGTATTAAGAATGTTGGACATGACTTGTTTTGCCAGAATGCTGGTGGCACTTGGAAAAAATGAGATGTTATCCAGGAAAAACTAACATTGCTCTCAGTCTCCTTGCTGCTAGATTTCAGTAGGCTTCTCTCCATTCCTTGGCTGGATTCTCTGCACGTCAGTACTCTACGTAGATAATTAGTTACTATATTCTGTTTCAAGAATTTTAATGACCCTCATTACAGCTTATGCAGTTGTAAAATGCTGGAGGTTCTTCAGTATGCAAAGCACTTCGGGTCAGACATCAACCACCACTTCAAAACTTAGCCTTCTCGATAATTTCTTGCTTTACAGATCAGCCATAGCATACGCCAAAAAGCAGCAACCTAATCCAAGCCACAAAGACCATGACATCTCTTCAGAAAGTTCAAGCCCAGGATTGCTGGGAAGCAAGAGAAAACTCACAGATCTCAATGCTGAATTTGAGACCTTCGTTATTATACAACTCTGAAGCCAAAAATCATGCTTTAAAAAGCAAAGTCCTTGCACACATGCTCCAAAAAAAAAACCTCCCAAATTTGAATGATTACCAATAAAACACAGTGATAACACAGAGCTCTGCTTCAAGTCCTCATGTTTCCTATATTACAGTCAGTAAGTAGCAAAGGTCACATTTTTAGCAACTTTATCATCCTTATACAGTGTCAGAAACAGTGTATTTCATTCTCTGAAACAGAGCCAAGAAACCAGCTACTAATAAGATGTTCTGCCTACAAGTATCTGCTGAGTTAACCAGTATCCCTCACATTTCAGCTGTGAAGAACACATGACATAGGCTCAGATTCATGAATTTAACACTGAGCCTGGTGGTGCTTGAGAGTTTGGTTTTCCTTTGATTGAAGATACCTTTTCTGCTGTCCAGCCAAACATCAAACTCCACATTCCGATAGATCTCAGGGTCCAGCGCCTTTAGCACTTTATAAGGAACCGGCATCTTCACTGGATTTTCCAAAGGCTAAAAACAGAGTTGAAACAGAGCATTAACAAGTGCATTTAATGTGTTCAGCACAGCCTCTATCCTGCCAACATCTACGGACCACACTGTTACACTTACTACATAAGATGCACACACACTATTCTCTAAAATTTTCACTTGCAATGTATTTGTCTAAGAACTCAGGAATATGAAAACAAATTGAAGCATTCAGAAGCTGAGCAAACAGACTTTAGAAAGGTTAGAAACAGGCTCAGAAATAGTATTTGGCATGTTTCTTACTCAAAAAGGATCGAAAGGAAGCTAACCAGATCAATGAAACCGTGGCTTCAAAAGCTGGTGAGCATTTCAGTTATTCTATTTGAAAACAGGTTTCTATATAGTTTCTAAAACTGTTCCAAAGTGATTTATGCTGTGTTCAAAACAAAAGTGAACTGATTTAAACAATTTCTGGGAATAACAAAGAGCAGACCATGAAAAATCTGCTAAACTCCATTTCTGGAGGGAAAAAAAAAGGGCTAGAAAAGAACAAGAGAATCTCAGAAAAGAAAGAGGCTTATCCAATTTAATTGAAACTCAGAAAAACAAAAGCAAAACCAAAAGACAAGCAGATGGAAGAAATAAGCCATCCACTTTCCAAAGAGTCATTTTTAAAGTGGAAAAGAGAGTTCAGCCCTGTCAAGAGTAACACCATACAACAACAAAACCCACCATAAGGAATTCTTCCCTAACTGACAAACCTTTTCTTCTTCAACGCCTTGTTTGAACTTATCTTCCTGTGGATTTTCAGTATCGTTGCCTTCCCAGTTGTCCACTCTAAGTAATTGAAAATGAGATTAAAAAAGATAAAATGCACAATTTCTAGCCAGCATTAAAACCAACCAACTGTTCATACAATCTGAGAAAGCGCCATGGTGCCATCAAGTGGTACATTTTGCCCTGAACACCAGCCATGGCTGTGATGCACTACAGGACAACCATTTTTTTAGTTCCAAGAAAACAGCCACAACTTGTTCCAACACCCGCCCCAACCAGGGCTGCTGCTTCCATTAGGAAACGGAGCTGATCCCACAGAATGATTAAATATCTTGCACTATCAGGTACTACAAGACACCCTGTTTTAAGACTTCTCAAACCCATGTCACGTGCAAGCGTTCAGCAACAGTCAGAGGCCTTCGTAGTGCCTTGAACAACACAGGATATGAGGTTTTCTATAGGGACATTCTGCCCATTCCCCTCAGCCCCAGTGATCTTCAATAACACCACCATTTAATTGTCTATTTGGGGTACAATTCCATCAAAAAGAGGACAAACAAGACAAAGTGGAACTTGTTTTCTCAATACATTATTGCCTCTGCAGAGCTCTAGAGGCTTAGAAGAGTAATAACAGTTCCTCACCAGAAAAAAATTCTGATGACATAAGTAACAATTTTATACACAAGTAAGCTGTTATTCTATAGGGTAACACACAACTACAACATAGCCAGCAGCAGATGATGTTCAATTACATGACACTTCCCAGCTCCAAAGATAGCACACTCTTCCACAATACTCTTCAGCTTTGTGTTATGAGATAAGAAAAACAGTTAATATTAATTGTTTTCTTCCCTCTTACCACATCCCGTTCCCCAAATACTACCTCTTTTCTGACGGATTTCTGGGTATTTTTTCATGAAGACAATCAAAGTTCACATCCTCACTTCCTACAGAGCCACTGTTTCTGTTCTTCTTGGATCCGCTTCGAAACACCTCAACTGCAGACCTTAGTTCTTCCTCATCCATGCCAAACACATCTTTGTACAGGATCTCATACAATACAGCTGAATAAATCAACACAAAAGCTCAAACCAAATTAAGATAATATCAGATCTATAAGAACTGCTGCAATTTTCAAGGGAAGCATATTGTCAGATATTATCTACTGTCACAAGGCACTGGTTATATTCAATTCAATTAAGGAGAGGATCTTAAAATAGTTCAGGTGGAAAGAAGGGACCTCTGGAAGTCATTTGGTCCAACTTCCCACTTAACAGATAGAATAACGAGTTTATGTATATATTAATATACAATAAATGACCTTCTGTCTCCCTCCTCCCCACCCCTGAAAATCAAAACAAACACTGCCTCTAAGTGTATGAAAATATAAAATTCTCTTCTATAGAAAAATTATTTCAAGTTTACCCTGGCAAATAGCAGCATTTTCCTGGAATTGTTTTGTATACACAGAGTCATAATGGCCGTTGCCAGAACAACACAGTAAAATCTGGAAAAAAAAAAGTCTTTAAGGTTGGAATGATCTAAAACCTAGCTCGTTCTATTTGATATCCTAGCTTAAGACTACATTATTCTTTCATTCTACAGTTGACACCAACTCATCAAGGAAACAATAAATACTCTCAACATAAATACAAAAAAGCTGAAGAATCAGCTTAAAACCGAATCCTAGGTAAAGTCTCTAAAGTTGAGACTCTCTAAGTTTGTCTGTTATAGGAAGAAAAACTATCAAATTTGTACATCGTGCTGCATTAAACTTGAAATAAGTTTGTTTCCAGCTTACTTCTTAAACCACCAATTGCTCAAGAGGTAAAATAAATACAAGCCACTAATACAATACTCCCAAGATACACTATCAAAGGCACATTTCACCCTTCCCAACCTGAGGAACTAGAAGAGCATCTACTCCTCCAGCCCTCACCACCACCTTGCTTTTAAGAAGCAATATTATGCTTTTGAAAAGACATTTTCTGCGACACATGGGTTGCTACACCGAGCAAACGTATACCATCAAACCCCATCCTGGCACGACCACAGCCAACAGCACCTGGCAGAAGCCCTTCGGCAGCCATCAGCACACTGCCAGCGAGGATGCTTCCCAGTGGAACCAGCAGGAACTGGGATGCCAGGGCTCTTAATTCGGTGTGCGCTGTCTTAAGTGCTCGTCTCAGAGAGAGAACAAGCAACACCTGAAGAGCTGCGGCCTGTCCACAGTCTAAGGACAGACAGCTGCCAGCACTTAACGAGAGCTCTGGTGGTACAGCCTTCGAGGACAAACACACATTCTGGCCACATCACTTAATTTTTAAAGTTAACTCAATTTGGAATCAGATTTAAGCTACATAGGAAACTACACAGAAAAAGAAAGGAGTGTGTGTAAACCAAGGTGGGAAGCAAGCTACTAAAATTAACTGTTGTGCAAATACTGTGCTTTTTCCATGAGCTGAAGTCAGCTCGGGGGTTTTGTTCAGGAGCACTGGACTTAGAGCTGAACTTCAGTGGCCAGTTTTTACAACTAAAGCAGGACTGGAGGTAAGAAGGATTCAGGTGTAGGAAAACTGCCTCACTTCACCTCACCTTGTCTTCAAAACCATTGTCTGTAGCATAAGTGGGTGGCTTTCCAGGGTACCGGTACAGAATAAAGTCTTGCCTAGGTAAGTAGAGGAAAAAACAGACTTGAAAGAGCACACTGTTAGTAGAACCAGACTGTGAAGAAGTTGGCAGGGAGCTGTTTAGAGAATCCCCTGTTGGTTTACAGACAAACAAAGTAGAATACTTTTCCTGATAAATGAATGATACCATACAGCAATAGCTAGATGAGCAAACACCGCTCATTTTTAAGGCAAAAAATAACAATAAATATCTGGGAAAGACCATTATACTTAGTCACAGATCAGGTCAAGTACTTAGAGCAGGGTGCTCAGACACTGAGGCAATTTAAGCCTAAGTGATTTAGTCACCCTGCAAAAGGATTAGATCCTCAGTACAGGGAACTAGTAACTCTTGCAAAACTTCAGTTTGGTCCTTTGGCACTGGAACAGAATGAGCATGCAAAGGGAAGGTTCTTCCTTCTACCACCAGAGAGAGACTGCTTGGTACAGGATAGCAGCAGTTCTGGCAAGAGAGCAGCACCTGCACAAGCTTCTGTTACCCCTGAAATAAAGATCAGTGTTTACACATCAAGTAGGACAAGTACTCCTCGCTCCTGAAGCTTTCAAGAACACCTGCAGGAGCTTTAGTCATGCTTGTAGCAACTACACAGTGTTTCCACTACACAGCTCCTTGTTTTTTCCCCATTTTTCATCCTTCAGCCACTAGAAGGAAACATTTGACTTTGGAGTTTAAGGTTAGCAAAAAGATAACAAATAAACATCTCCAGAAACTGACCCTCCCCTTAATCCACCCTAGGGGACCAGAGTGATGGCATCCATTGACATGTTTGTTTAATTAACTTCCTTAAGGTAGCATTTTTCACCCTGATTCACACATCAGTATCTCAGCAACAAACAAATTAAAGATTCTGGGGCCAGAACCCAAATATCTTCAAGTCCAAACCGAAGTGAAACTTAAGGGAGAGCCACTTACTTGTACATCACTGATAAAGCACTCATTTCCAGCTGGCCAGCACTTTCCTAGGCAAGAATATGAGATTACATGAGATAGCAGAGCTGTCTTCAACACTGAGAACTCTACTCTTGCTCTCTAGTATTACAATACCTAACCAAACTCACCAGTTTGTTAAAACAAGCAATCAATGCATTGAGAATTGAGAAATTAGGACTTCTGGGGGGGCAAAACAACAACAACAAAAAAGTCTGCAGCACAGGAAGGCCACAATAGGGAAGACTGAGCTATTTCTGGCAGCAACTCTTCAATGCCACTCAGGACAGATTTCTTAATTAAAAACATTACATTTGCTTCAGAAACCACTGCATTCAGCATACTTAATTAAAGTTTGAACTCTAGTATTTGAACCTGAGGGTAAAGGAAGAAACAAGGAATTGCAAAGCCTGATAAACATTTGATGTGAGGTACGCCCCACATATTTTGCTTTTTCCTTTCTAAAGAAGGGTTGCAATTATGATAAAGCCCACAAGGCTTCAACTTCACTGTCTGGCCTGCACAGACTGCTCTTTTGCATCAAGGCAAATCCCTCACTAAAATTGTTTAAATACATGTGAACATTCAGTATAAACCCATAGTATTACCTAGTGAGACTCCAGAATTTGGGTTTACTTAAAAAAAAAAATCAACCCCCAAAGTACTACATTTTAAACCATCGCCTAATCACTTTCCTGTTCTAGTCTTCTCAAATTTTCATCTCTTGACAAGTATCAGACCAGTCTTACCTTTGGGTCTCCTAGTCGTTCAAGGTATTTCTCAAATGATCCTTCCACATACTTTCAAAAAAACAAAGAAGAAAACAAATCTAAATCTTAGCCAGCTGGAAAGCAAAGTTTCACCTGAACACTATGTCAGATGTTACTAGCTGTTGAACAGGAGGGGAGAGGGGCTTTGGGAACAGACACCAAATTTGGGACTATTCTGCCAATTCCTACACACAATTCCATCATGCAAAAAAACAAGCAGCAAAAAAACCCCTCCCCAAAACCAAGACTTTATGCAACAACTAAACACATTCTAGACTTTTCCACCATCTTTTGATGTTTGTTTCTCATTCTAAAATCCTTCCTATTTTCGACCTACTAAATTCCACAACTGCCGCTCCACAGGGAATACACTACACAAGTAACTGTCACCCTACCAGTTACTCGGATATTAGTAACTGGCTTGACTTCTGGAACTTCAGAAACATAAAGGCAAATAAAACTTGTGCGACTGCAACTCAGAGAAGGTAAGCAAGCAATCACGCTGCCATTTCTCTTCTCTTACACACATCAAACCTGGCAAAGCTCGACACGTTCTCAGTGCAAATGTTTACGTGGATATGTTTATGGCTAAACCACTCACCCCCTCCCACCTTACATCTTACCTCCACGTGCAGATCTGCGTAACACACGCGTTACTTACGGATTCAAACTTATACTGGTGTTGCCTCATAAACAAGACACAAGCTTTCCTAACTTCCACGTGATGAATTTGAGATGAAAACAGCTGAAAAAGTAAAAGTTAGGAAGGAATGAAGGAGGCGAACTGCAGAGTTTCACTGATGCTTCACCTTAGACTTATTTTACTCATAGTTTACGAAGAGTACCACCACCACCACCACAAACCACCCAACAGGGAGAGAAGATGCTGCAGAGGGCCGCGGGCGCCAGGGAAAGAAGCCGAGGAAAGCCCAAACGACTGTTGATCGCACCCATCCCCACACCTCGCTTTGGGCACCCAGGAGGGGTCTCCAGGAGCACCCCCCCAGCCTCCCTCACCGCCAGCCCCGGTTGCCCCCCACCGCCCACCTGCTCCGAGACGGCTCGGAAGAGGCACGAGGCGTCTTTGGCCGTCATCTTACGGTACAGCCCCAGGCTGCCCAGGTACTCGTCCATGGCCACCTCGCTGAAGGACTTCTGCCCGAAGTATTTCTTCCAGCCCTTCTGCATCTTGCCTGAGGCGGCGGCGGCAGAGGCGGGAGACGGGGGCTCCGCGCGGGGCGGCGCGTGGCGGCGGGGCGCGCGGCTGCGGCTAATGAGAGGCTGCGTCCGACGGGCCCACCTGCGCCGGGCGGCC
>JAVSBS010017902.1:0-31067 GCA_033124195.1 Coracias cyanogaster
ATAGAAGTTATTGCAAAACCCTAACTGTAAAAACGCACCAATATAATTGGATTTTGTATACAGTAGCTAAAGATTCCCACGCTCTCAGTGTGATGGTGAATTTGCCTGGCGGAAGGTTGACAAATCCCCCATCCACTTGCCCTGCCTCAAGAGAAAAACCACACAAAACAGACAGCTAGAATTTGGATCTCTGAAACATTTTTAAATAAGTTGTCCATAGGACAACTGGCTCAGCTCCTTTAGGATATTTCCAGGTTATGCTTTCTGCAAGATGTTGGCTGTTTTATCCAATGCTCACTTGCCCCTTTCCTCCCCCTTCCCCAGCATCCAAGGACAAGTAAGGCTCACAGTTTATCAATCTCCCTAAAAACCAGGCTACTCCCCCTCTTTTTTTTTTTTCCCATAAAATTCATCTCATTAAAAACAGATTAAAACTCATAGTCTTCTTCTGCCATGTCGATAGCCCACGCAAATTTCTCTCGTTGGGTTTTGTTATAAATCTTCTCTATAGGAATTCCCCACTTCTTACACCTGCAGAAGAGGAGATGCAGTTAGAGTCTGCACAGCACTGGCGCCGGCCCCTCGCTGTGCAGCAGAACCGCCCTGCTCTCCCCCAGCACCTTCTTAAGCTCTGCTCCCTCACACCCCACCCAGCCGAGCATGACCAGCCTCCTGGCATCAGACCCCCCGCAGCTTCTCCGACCCACCACCTCCCAGCGCAGTGCTGGCTTTGCCTGACATGTTACACTTGCCTCAAGAGCCTCTTTTAGAGCTTCCTGAAACCATTTGAAGATACAAGGGAAGGCCACAGAGACAGACATCTCTGGCTCTCAGCCACAGCCCTTTGCTGCTAACTGGGGGGACAAGAGAGCAGTAAAGGGGTGGTTCCTCCCAGTGCACCCCAGGCAGATGCTTACCAAGCAACAGAGATCCTGGGATCCAGATAGTTGAGTTTGGAGGTGCCCAAAGCAATCTGCTTGTTCTCCTCCCTATCTGTAGCCTGAACCTCCAGCTTCATCAGTTGTTCCTCAATCCTCTGCACGGCTTTCTTCTTGCTCTCCACTGTCCTAGGGTGGGGAAGAATCAAAGTGTTTAATTCCTAGTGCCCTGCTAGGCTTGAGCTGGCAGCACTGCAGGAACCCAAAGGGACTGTGCACAAGGTAAGCAATGCCATCAGCCACACAGGGCAGCTGTGGCAGCACAGGTGGTGACACCAAACACTCGGCACATGCGATTAAGAATTTGACATTTTCAGAGAGGCAGAGCAGAAATCTCAAGCAGCAGTTTTGTTTTAAAGGGTTGGAAGCAACAGCCTGAGCTGTATGGATGCTACACCCACGTTAAAAGCAGCCCATCTATCCCTCTGGAATAATCCCACTGTGATTCTGCTCACAGGGCTCCCTTAACTCAGCACCCCTGCGGCTATTCTGCAGAGCCCACACAGAGTCCATCCGTGTCCACTGTCTGCACTGTGGGCTGCCAACAGAGCAGAGTAGAACCCAGAGAAGTCCAGGTGCAGCTGTGTAACTCCTGGCTCCCCACGAAGATGGCAACGATGCACACTGGATCCACTGCTCTGCCAGGTCCTGGGCAGCAGGGAGGCCAAGCACTGGCTGATGCTCAGCTCGGAGGTCTCAGGGACACTAGTGACTGCATCAGGAACGGCAGCATCAGACCACCCTACGGCCCTCAACTTGGAAGGGCACTGCTTCATGCACAGAACAAAGAGGGGACAAGAAAGCCTGAGGAAGTCTTCCCAGACCACAGGCTGGGGAAACAGGACACAGGGTGAAGGACCCATCTAGAGCCAAGAGTGCTGGGAGTGTTGCACAGCCTAGTAACACCAGCCTTACTTTTTAGACTTCTCATCCCTCCGGACCTTGGCATCAGCTTTGGCGCTTTTCAGTTCTCTCCTGGCATCAGCTAACTGCTCCTTCTTGGCATCGATCTAGGAGAGGCAAAACCAGATGGCAGCACTGTCAGCAAGCTGCTGATGACTGTGGCAGTCACCTCTGGGCAGCATGACCCAGGGAGAGAGTTTGTGACCACATTCAGAACCTACCAGTGGGTCAGACCCACTTCCGCAGAACAATCAGGCCACTTCAGTTTGCTGCAAAGCCTAATGTGGTGAAATATATTCCCCTCAGAAAACAGGGCCCCACTCATTTCCAAAGACAAGGTGGTGCTGGGACCTCTCTCACAGCTACAACCAAGCAGGTGAAGGAATTGGCTTGACCTAGGACTGGCCAACAGCCCCTCCAGGCAGCTTGTCTGCCTCCATTGTTATCCCACCAGTAGCAGCTCTCTGATGGTAACATGGAAGGATGATCCCTGTTCCCTCAGCAGGAATCAGTTCTTACCCTAAATCCTACAGGCTGAAAGCTGACAAGGATGCAGGCAGTTCTTCTTCAGTAAGTTTAGGATTCAGGGAGATTTAGCATTTGCAACCCCTGTTCAAACATTCCCCTTAGACATCCCCCGAGCTAGAAGACCCAGGGTGAACGCAGCCATGTTAGGTGTTACAGAAGCAGGGGACACTGCAGGGGCAAACCAGAAGTCCTTATTGTGAAGGTTATTCTAAAGCCAGACCAGGAACAGACCTAACCCCTTTGGACCTCATGGCCTTCACCAGAAACAATCTGCAAAGGAAGAGGTCAAGTCAGAGGGGCATAATGTACCACGTACACAGCCTGGGATTCACACAACAGGAGTGGATGTCCACTCTGAGCTCTTGAGGGGACAGAAATCAGAGCTAGAGACTGCTGCTCTGGAGTTTCTGTGGCAGCAGAACACATAGCTATGGGCTGAAGGGCAGATGGAAAGGGTCTGGTCTTGGTCTTTACAAGCAAAAGATGACTCAGGTGTCCCTTTCAGCTCACTGCTCCTCTCCAAGCAGGCCCATCTCTGATGCAGCACTAACAAACGCCTGACATGGAAAAGCAGGGTCTGCTTCCATTTCACTTCAAGTGAAAGGAAACGTGACTGCTGAGATGCGCTTGGAGCCCTACCCGAACCCAAGAGGTGGACAAAGATGGGGGTACCTTGCTCTGGAGGTTCATCATGGACTTCTCGAAGGTCTTCGGCGGAGCCCTCTGGTGGTTACACAAAATGGCAACCGCTCTGTTGGCACGGTTATAGGAAAGGATCTTTGCTGGGATGTTGTCATCCGCTGAAAAGTACAATAAAGCGGTGAACAAGTGGGTTCTCCAGAGCTATGCAGCCCCAGCCAGTGTCCCACCAACTCTGCAAGCTCACAGTCACTGCAGAACTGACCTTCCCCCTCGATGGGCCAGTCTCCACACTGCGCTCTTATTACAGGCTAAGAGCTCGACCACGTCCATCCCAGGCCCTAACTCTTTCTGGGACTGTTTCTTCAATAGCAACAAAGACACCATTTGCCATTTAAGAGAGGGGAAGCACATCCATGCTCAGAGCAGAGGACAGCAGGACCATACTGCTCAAGACACTGTTGAGCTTCACAAATCCAGTGCACCTGCTTTGCAGAGTTGTTAAAGTACAAGCTTAGCCAACAAGTTGTGAATTAGCAACCAAGAAACATGGGGCTCTTACATACTGACCTGCCTAGAGCACTTTACAATTAACAGAAAGCAAGTAGGAGGCTTGGTAAAGGACAGACAGACCAGAGGCACACCTTGGTGTGCTCACAGGTCAGCTCTGCCCTGCCCCACTGCTGGGCTGCTCAACTGCCCCAAAAGATTTGCCAGGCAGCAGATTTTTGGTCAGACCTCAGCTGGCTGACACTTGCACTGGAAGAACTGCAATAAGGAAGTGGTGGAGAGATGTAGGGTTTGTGGCTAAGCCAAAGAAGCCAGGTCTGCATTGCAGGATAAGATCTGTTCCCCTCAGTTTCAAGGACAAGACTTACGATTAGTGAGCTCCTTGAGCTGCTGCTGTAGCGTGATGGAGGCATTGTAAGTACGGAATACCTTGGCTGTCAGTCCCTCCATAAGGTCTTGAAGGTGTTTATTTAAGATACTGGTCTAAGGAAGCAGAAAGGAGATACAGTTAGCACCAGAATTGACCACATCATTTCTGAAACCTCTGGACACAAGGCTAAGACCTGCAGCTCAGGGCCAAGGCCTAGTGTGCTCTGACCTGACCACAACAGAATGACCACAACATTGCCAAAATCACAGAAAAAGTGAACAAGGAACCAACAAGTATTACGCTGGCATGAAGTACCACAAGTGGCCAAAAGTTTTCTTCAGTGTGGGGGTTTTGCTTCCCAACAGGTAGAAATGTGCCTGTCCCATCCCAGGGAAGGTGCCTGAACCACCACAGTGCTCCCACAGAGCCAATGTGCAGCTGGGGATGGCATCTGAAAATGTCACCTCACACAATCATCACCTTTGAAAAAATGTCCACAAGTCAGAGCCAGCAAGGCTGACCAGGACAAAGCCCATTGCTTCAGGAACCTGTGGGCACAGTGGACAATAAAGACATCAGACTGAGACAGACTCTTGCTGCTTTTAGGCTGCTCAGGTCAGCTCTACAAGAAAATTGCCACTGAAACCCTTTCTAGAACAGAGCAGCTGCCTGTTCACAGTGCTCTACCACCATCCCTCACCATTAACTACGTGCTTACATTGAGGCGGTCAAAGAGGTCATCCTCAGGCTGCTTGTTCTCCATGAATAGCTGAAGATTCTTAAACACCTGCAGGAAAAGAAAACCAGTAAATTCAGGAACACAGAGCAAGCAAGCACTGGGTAGCAACACATAACCAAGCAACATTGCCAGGGAGTCTCTTAAACTGTTTTGAGGCAACAGTAATGATGCTGGATGTTACTTCCCAGCAGGCAATGACCCATCTCTCAGTACAACACTTGTGTTGAAGGTACCTCTCCAGCCAACAGAGACCCCAAAGCTATCACTTTTCCCTTACCCTCCATCATTACTCCAGCCAAAGAGACCCCTGAGCCATCTCCCACAACGTGAAGCTACCAAAACCAACCCTTCTCATTGCTGCATTGTTTCATATAGTTCCATCCCAAACAAGTCTCACTGGGGTAGGGAGAATAACCAAAGCATCTTTGATTATACAGAGACCACAAATCCCAGCTCTGCGTGCTCCAAGTCCCCATTTCTCAGCTTCTCAACAACACATATTATTCTCCTATAGACACTTAATATACAAAGACATCTAGTTTCACAATAAATCCCCCATTGTAAGCACTAGAGGAGAGTTACCAAGAAATTACAACACCAATAAATTTAAACAGGAAAAATGTTTTCTTCTTTATACAAGGAAGTAAGAATTCCAGAACATGCTCATTTCTATAGCAGCTGTAATTTGTTTTCTTCAGTTGTTCTGCTCTCCAAGAAGCCAACGTTTACCGCCTATTGTTGTTACAATTACCACAGTATCATACATGCGGTAGCTATCTCACCGTGCTGATGGCAGAGCTGTGGGCCAAAGCTGTTCCACCCACAAAACCAGAAGTCTTTTTGGATAGTGAACCCTCCAGGTTCACACTGCTAGATGGGGCTTTATTCTGGAATAAGGACAAGATCACAGCAGGTTTGGAATTGGTGGATGACAAAGAAATAAAGGAACTGACATTGCCTAAGGAATAAGTCTTGGCTGGTAGACATCCAGACCCATAGGGCAGAAATATCA
The DNA here is from genome assembly GCA_033124195.1 of Coracias cyanogaster. Lineage (NCBI taxonomy): Eukaryota > Metazoa > Chordata > Aves > Coraciiformes > Coraciidae > Coracias > Coracias cyanogaster. The sequence continues at coordinate 5,640 of JAVSBS010017902.1, forward strand.
GTGCACCTACTCTGTGTGCTCTGGAACACTCAAGAACAAGACCTACCTCAGTGAGAGCTCAGCTACAAGATGAACAAACCCACTGCGACAGCAAAGTCAGCATCATGAAAGCCCAAGTCAAACTGCTACTCTAACAGTGTCATCCAGCATTGCACTTCAGAACCTTTTATGCTATTACTTGTCACATGGGCCTAGAACTCTACCACCTACAGGTCACAAAAGCAACTCTGCCGACCAGAACGAGACTCAAGAATAGGTAGCTGTTACAGCGATGTTATGCCAACTCTTGACACACTGACCAGGTAAGAGCAGAAAGATGTTTAAACATCTTATGTGCTGGGTTGTGTCACACCACCACAGCAGGCTTATCTTCCATGGCACTGCCAATAAAAAGGGAGGAACATTCACTGACTTATGACATTTGTGCAGTTCAGCCTCTGTATGTGTTTGTGGAGATGCCTTACCCTCTTTTCAACAGGGACTTTGTTGTAGTATCGGATGGAGTCTTTCCCGAGGAAGTCGAACTCAACCACGTATTCCTGGCCATCCAGTTCAGGATGCAGCTTGATATGTTCTACTCTCAGAGAGCAGCAGCCCACGGTGTCAGCTGTCTCTCCTTCTTCCTTTTCATTACCAGCTCTCAGAGCAAGCTACATTTGTATCAAGACAAAAAAGGTAAGCACTTCAAACCACCCAGTAAGGTATGGATGCTGGAAATTTTCAGATAGCAGCCTAAGAATCAGTAGTGGTCATAGGAGAAGGGACAGCGGATAAAACTGACACTTAGAAAAATTGTAATAAAAACAACCTTAAGTTCTCTTTATATCTGTTTTAAATAACCCTACATTAAAGCCACAAATCTATCAATCCACCAGAATACCTCATTTTCTTTAAGAAAAGTTTAAAGTAAGATGTTTTACCAACTTTTGTTCATTAAGTAACTCAAACTGTAAGGAAGTTCTGACTAACAGAAATCCATTTTAAAACATTTGATGTTTTTTAAAAATCAAACTGACTTCCATGTGAACTCAACCAGATACAAAATCATAAAGTTCAGTTGTTCATCTGCTATGATTCTACCTCTTCACTTCATATTAAATATACCTTAAAAAGCACACTGGACACAAGGTTATATAAATTATCTAAAGGCTACATTTAGCTGCATTAAAAATGTGTTTTAACAGCGCTGGCTTAACCAATTTCTACTTTTTGAAGAAAAACCTTCAGTGTTCATATGAAACCACAACTATTCAAATCAAGGTTCCCTGGTTTACACCAAACCATTCTGAACGAGACCCGTTAATTCAGCTGGTGAAGACACTGTACACTACCAGGGCAACAGTTCTCTGGGAACTGGTTGTAAGTAGCTTTAAATATATCAGTGCAACTGTAGTTTTCTCTACGCTGTGATGAAAAAGTTAGCATAATTATGAAACCTCATGACTGTGACCTCAAACTAAAGAGGTGACAAACCAGCAGAAATTCCCAGCAGGAAAACTGAAACAGCTGGAGACAAAAGGCCCACACAAACTTCCCAGTAATCCAACTGGGCAACTCTGGAACCAGGCTGTGAATTTTGCCTGAACTAAAACAATGCTGCCTGAAATAGCCACATCCAGGACAATAGTTTATTGCTCTGGATTCCAGGTAATGGGAAGGAAAAGGGGCCTTCCCACCGGGAAGTCTCAGGGTACCTTAGAAACCGGGCTCAATTCTGCCTTAGAAACAGCATCCCCGAGTATTCCCAGTGAGAGCAGTGTGCTGGGAACGAGCCTTACCTTGTCAATGAAGTACAGTGCCACAGCCCTCTGCCGTACTTTCATCTCTTTGGATTTCCAGTCTTCTCGATACTGATTTCGGATTTTATCTACACACTTCTTCAACCTCCGCGCTGTCTCATACTTCTGCCAGTCCTTCTCACCCTGCAGAGAACGTTGGAATAGAGTCAGCATTAGGAAGCAGGCAAAGGACCAGTTCCAATCTGCATCTCGAGGCTTTGCAAGTCTGTGTGCAGCAATGGTCTCACTGTACAAAAGCACTGAGATTTCACTGCTTAACAGCTCAGCTTCAAACTATGCTCCATGCAGCTGGAAGTAATTCAGATTTCCATGATATTAAATGCTTCCACGGAAGCGACTATAAAGGCACAAAAGATATTATGTCTTCCATGCTTCTCAACATATAAATGGTTTCCTCTGCTTTATTCAGATGACACTTATGCTCTTTCAGCTGTGTAGTTAAACACCCGTAAAATGTAAAAGCAACATCAACAGTTCATCATCATTATTAGACATTCAAGCCATGGCAAAAAGAGGGCAGGAATTCACAAGGAACAGAGATTTTTCCCTATGCTTGTAGGACAAACACCTTATTTCCAAATCATGGAAAAAAAAAATTCTCTCTTAAAAAAAAAAAAAAAAAAGATTTCATGAGAAGAACTTAAATCCTCTTCCCTGAAACTGAAGGCTACTTATCTTTGAACAGGTCTATTGTTGCTTTTATGGAATTGATCTGTTGACTGGTTATTTGCTCCCACAGCAGGGTTCGTTGTCCTTCAGCTCTGAGCTCCTTATCAGCCAGTAGCCTGGCCACATTTTCAGTTTTACAATTGACTAATTAGCAACCCATGGTTAGAACTTCACTATACAGAATCATAGAATGTGTTGGGTTGGAAGGGACCTCTAAAGGCCATCCAGTCCAACCCCCCTACAACAAGCAGCGACATCTCTAACTAGGTCAGGTTGTTCAGAGCCCCATCAAGTCTGACCTTGAATGACTCCAGAGATCAGGCAGGGACCAAAAGAAGATGAAATATCCAGCAAAGCAAGTCTGTTCTTGGATAAGTTGCTCCCTTTTAAGTTTACACAGGGTAAAAGATTCCTACTAGGAATGACACAATGGTGCTTTTCAACAGACATTTGCCAGATCTCATCTGCTTTCCTGAGCAGTGTTTGTATTCTTTCTTTTCAAGAGGGAACAGAAGCACAGGAACTTTTATGTTTTTCAATCAGTGTAGGAGGAAATAGCAAGAGAGCTTTTCTTCCTATCTCCCTCTTAGCCAACAGCTACATTTGCTTCTTGGAGACATGACCAGTAAGATTTTTTTTCCTTTAACTAGATCTTTACCTTAATTCTTGAGCTAGGGTTCAACATGATGTATTTGATAGAGCCTTGAATGTTCTCAGTCCAGGACACCAGCCAGGTAACCTTGTTATCATGCCGGACCTCCTTCCATTTGTGTCCTGGCGGAGGGGCAGGAATCTTGGAATCCCTGCAGAGAATTACAAGACAGCAAATATGAGCTATTTGAAGAGACTTCCACAGCATCGAAATAGAGAAAGTCATGAATACCATCACACAAAGAAAGCATGGGGAAAGAAACTGAGGCAACGTAACTACATATTTCCACAAGCAGGAAATCAAGTGAATCAAAGTGAACAAAGACCAGAAATGTCACTGCTATCAATATATGTCTGCTGAAGATTTATACTATGGGTGGGAACACACGTGGCTAGCACTAGCTTTGATCTGCAGACACTGCAAGAGCGTGGACACTTATCGGGAAAAGACTGAAAAGAAGCCTGCCAAACCTTAGCCTTAGACATCAAGGAAGACAAAAGTAGGGCAACCTGCCTAGAAGAAAATTAATTTCTGGCAATACTGGCAGGAAAAAGAGTTTGAGCAGATGTGGGCCATAAGCATGAGGGAGAAGATACATTGATAAAGTTCTACATGAAACCCAAGATGGCCTTGTTCAGTCTTTGCTTGTATGACTCAGTTTCTTATCCCTGTAAGAATAAGATAAGCAGCATACATATTTCTACATGCTTGACTATTAACCTAGACTGGATTAAAAAAAAAAAAAAAGCTATCCTGTCCAGAAAGCAAAGCCAAGGTGTGAGGCATCCATTGCTCACTTGCTGCAGTTAATGATGATGTCTTCTGGCATGATGCGTCTCTTCAACATGCCCATTTTGGGATGGTTCCCACGACCTCGGAAGAGACCTGGGGGTTCGATCTTGAAGTTGGCAATCCTCTCCTTGTGGTTGTCCATCACACAATAACCATATTCCTTCAATAGCCGCTCATTCTCCTCTTTGATTTTCTGGAAGAAGCCAAAAGTAAAGATGATACGGTACACCCAGCACTACACACAGCTCTAAATGCCAAAACTGAATTTTTTTTATGCTGATGACCCAACTCAAAACCAGATCCCCATCATGCCAAGTGCTCTATCAACACACAGAGCAGACTGTCCAGAAAATAATCCATAAATTGCAAACTGGAAAAAGGGAAAGAAAGTGCAGGAACTCACTTAAAACTTGTGTTTGAGGGAAACAGATCAGGGCTGGTGAAGACAGCTAAAACTTTGCCACAACAGAGGCATTTACCTATATCCACATATCACAGCTACAAGGGCAGTCCCAGCACAGCACAGCTGCTTCAGTCTATATTCAGCATTTGACGTCCACCGGGCTTTATATCATCTTGTTTATGTATAAAAACTAAGGCTTCTGTGTCTGAACTCAGCAGCAGAAAGTAGGCAGAGGAATGTCTCCAGTCTGCCACATGTCAAGCCTGTGTCAGCAAACGGTCTCATAAGCAGAACACATCTCTTAAGTAAAAATGTGCTGAGATTTCACTGCATACTTTTGTGCTTGAACTCTTAATTATATAGAGGGAAAAATTAAAACATTGCAGCTCAAAATAAGACATCTGACCACAGACAGCGCTGGTGCGCCAGCTGAGAAACTAACTGAAAAAGCCACTTCTGCGCCATTATAAAAGCTACCATGGACAGGAACAGAGAAGGGCTCATCTACACGTTTTATCAAATGGAAACAGCAGTAAGGCAGGGCCTCTCTGTTTTGGTGGAACCCCTCTGACCCCAAAGGCCACACTTTCAAACTACCAGACCCCTCACTCAAAGGACAATTACTGTAGTATTGCAGAAGATCCACTGAGAACTTGGGGTAAGTTTCCAGCTTCCATTGCAGTTAAGTCTCAGTCACCTACAAACTATTCAATTCTCTCCCCACAAGCCACTGTAGCCATGCTGCTGGAAAATAAAGTTTGTTTTTTATACAGAAAATTGCATTACCTGACATTTAAGATTTGGGGTCTAATTTTTTTTTCACTAATGTCATTGCTGCATCCCTTTCACCATCCCCAATTTTCCCCTCCAAACCCTAGGAGCTTCTAAAATGAAAATCTATCCATAACTGAGTATCCACTGGTCATTACCGGCCAGAGACCGTGGCTCCCATGGAGGTAGCGCCTCTGATCCTCTTCATTTACTTAAGCAGGATCAGGAGCTTTAGCCCTATCAATATCATTTTAAGTAAGGATGAAGATTCAACTGTAAACAAAGGGCTTTGTCCTACCTGAGCTGCACAGTAAAGATTTCTACAGTCAACACGAAGTAGTAATTTGAAAGCTAGTAAACACTGACTTATAAATGGCAAGGCAGGCAGAGAAATGGTTACACAAAGGTGTTTACAAGGCAGCTAAGAATCAAGAAGTCTCCTGGAATTCCCTCTGGTACCTGTTTCTCCTCCTTGGACATCTGTTTCCTAGCTTCCGACTGAGCTTTGAAATACTGGCTCATGTGGGTGAAGTCACACTTGCTGAGGTTGGTGATAGTGCTCTTCTCTTCAGAGGTCATTTCCTTGCGGAAGAAAAGTAGCACTTTAAGTTTTCATATATAGTAAGTTTTCATGCACGGTAGAGCTTACCCTACACCCCAGGCAACTGAAACAGCAGCAAGACAGGTTCTCACTGTAAACCCCAAAGGATCCCCAGACTCTCACACATGCTCACTCCAGCTAAGGTCAAAGAGAAAAGGACAAGCAGCAGCATGTAGGGAACACTGGCTTCCAGCGGTCTGATCTCTGCAAGCTCTGGGCAATGCTGTGCCACCTCCCAAAGCACTCCCACCCTGAGCAGAGCCTGGGACTGCTGAGGGATAGGGAGAAAAATCCAGTAATCCATCCAGGAAAACTGTGTCAACTGATCTAAAGGTGTGATCTCATGTCTGATGACTGAGGTGAAGTTCTGAGTTTTAGGTCTTTGGAAGGGGTTTCCTTCTAATATAAAGGTGATCAGTTATATCCCATCATGCTGTAACAGGTACATTTGGCTGGGAAAGCCTGACTTTGTTGGTTTAGAAAGGTATCTCTGATAGGGGCCTTCCTGGTGAAACTACAGGATAAACTGGAAACTTCACAGCTACGATCTGAGACACCTTCTAGTTGCCTCACGCTGACTTGTCTGTGCGTGGACCATGTCCTTTTTCACCGCCCAGTGCTGAGGGGACACTGGCCGTGCCTGCAGCCAGTGCAGCCCAGGACTGCGTGCATACCTTTCTCCAGTCTTTGAAAAAGTTTTTCCTGAAGATCTCCTTTGTAGTGTACTCGTGATCAAGCATTTTTGCAAAGAATGTGGCAACTTCTTCTGCTTTGGTACTCAGCTTCATGACTTTACCTACAAAGAAAGGTTTTCTTTTTAAAGAAAATGGTAAACAGGAATTGAAGACAGAAAAAGGCCTTCACTACCTTAAAGGACACTATATTTTTACTACAGATAAGTTTTTCCGAAAAATGTTACGTAGTACAGCAAATTGGACGGACAAAGGAAACAGAGGAGCACAGTTGCTCGGCTTTCAACATAATAGTTTTGAAAAAAGTTTCCTCTGAACTCTAAACATAAAAAAAAAGCAATAGCGATGTGATGTGAGACAGGGCTGAGAGACGCAGGGCAGGAAAGGGAAAAGGCCTCCTGCAGAAAACCCCACACCGAGACACCCCAGTGGTGCATACGCTCCCAGGGAGGTATGGCTGTTTGAAGTGGAAAAGGCAAAGGCTTTTATTACATTTATTTCATATTCTGGCACTCAGACATATGGGAAATACAGCCTCTCTATTCCTCTTCTGCCCACAGAGGGACTCCACTTCGGAACACCCCTTCCAGCCTTTAGCTATTTCTAGCCAGGAAGAGCCCTTCCTATGGATACACCACAAATAGGCTGCAAAGCGATGCCAAATATTTAACTTGACTTCATTACAGGGAAGCGTGTCAGGATGCTGCTAATTGTTCCCGTTGCTGTGGGAATACACTCCCGTGTCTCCAAATCAGGCTCCAAAGCTAGTCCTGTTTAAGAGAGACTGAGGTTTCAGGGAATGGAGAGGTCACATTTCAGCTTATCTGCAAGACTGCGGTACAAAGTGAAATTGCTGCAAGGGAAGGCTTTAAAACACAAGGGAGAAGAGGCTGCTGCAACACAAGCTGTGGATTCAACATCTAACATTCCTATCAAGCGTCTTTTTGGTCCAGATTGCATTTCTGATGACATGTGAGGTGCCAGAGATCCCTGTGAAGGATTTTGCATGCAGCTCACATCTCCAGCTAGTTGCAAGAAATATTTAAAGTCGCAATGGGCTGGCAGACAGTCAACACCTGTGGGCTTTTCAACAACCATTTTACCGCACGAAACCGAATACAAGAAACACTACACTTGATTGTTGGTTCTACGCTCTTGGAAAAAAATACCACACTTTTGATTTACTATGTGTTCTTAAAAGTTGCATCATCTCCAAAATTAAAGCATGGGAGCCAGCTATAAAGCCTTAAGATCTATAAACCCTTGTAAAACACGACTTTGCAAAAGGTCTTCCCAGTGATCTGAGAATATTCCACAATTAAATTAAACCAACAGTAACTCTGCCAATTTTTAAGCTGCAACCTAAAATACAGCATTTGTTTGCTCCTAACAGGAAATGGGGGAAGGGAGAGACAGCAAGGGAAACGCTTTTTCCAGGCTGCAAGTCTAGCTTGAAAGAGGCAATCAAGTTACTAACACATTATGGGGCTAAAATGACTTGATATTTTTCCCCAAACAGCTGAAGGCTCAGTCACCTTTATCTAATCACTTTAGAATATATTTCACTGGACTCAAATTCTTCTTTTTTTACAGAGGTTTGCAAAGACTCCTGGTGACTGGGCTGGACATTTAAAGAAAAAAGAGTTTATTCCACAGGCATGAATATTAGTTACCTGACAGAAAAAATGAAAACCAGAGAGCAACCAGGGGACATAATGAGCAGAAAAAAACACATGGCCATGACTGACATCAGCTGTCACCACCTACACTCTTACCTTGCTCCACCAACAGAAAAACACTCAAATTCCAGCCACCTTTGGGCTACGAGTGGTACCTTGTTAACCCATAGTCACTCAAACATGTAGTCGAGCCCTAAAAGATGGCTTTGGTATTTCCAGCTCCCGCACCGAGCCTGGCATTGTAGGCAGCACCAATAGCTCCGGCAGTCAGTGCGTTCGATGAGAACAGGCAGTCTCACCGCAGCGCAACCGCTAGGCAAGGGATAGATTCCTCCAGCAAGAGCCTGCAGACGGCTGGCTGGCCACAGCGTCATTATTGGCCTCTACAAATCATCCCAGGGTAATCTTGGAATCAGACAACGCCTTGTGAGCACAGACAGCGGCTCTCAGCAGCTGCTGGGTCCATCAGACAGCCTATTTTTTGCCTAGCTTCTCAAGGAAGACTTACGTGATTATTTGCCAGACCCCCCTATCCACCCTGTAACTGTTAAGCCTATTGATGAATTGCTGCTGTGACAGAGACAGAGGTTCGAAAATCCCCACATTTCCTAGCGGTTTCATGAAATAGATGGCTAGATAGAAGAGGAGCTTATTGCTGTCTGCACCAAAGGGATAGCTACAGCGCAGTCTGCCCCTCCCCTTCTCTAGACAGCAGAAGAGAAAAAAATTTCCAATTTTGTACCAAGTTTTTATCAACCTGTAAGAAAGAAGTCTGTAGACATCCCTGATCACTGTGCTACCTGCTCGGAGACAGCCTTTAATGGGATGCAGTATGTTTATGTTACTACATCGTTGCTGAACAGGAATGCCACCGATTCTCAGTACTTAAAAATATTGTGTCATGTCACATGCAAACAGCACGTTGCTCCTGGAGGAGTTCCATGCCCAGATGTCCCCTTCACCAAAAATTATGTTTCCATCCATTCAAATGTTTCCCACTTAATTCAATCCTGGGTTAATTTGATCCTTCATTTAACATGATCACAGGACTAAAAGGAAACACACGGGTCATCAAGTCCAATCTCCAGCAGGCATCACATCATATAATCCCTTCCACATGAGCCTCTAACAACCAGTGAGCCCAGAATATTAAAATCCCACATCAATTAGTTCTACCACATGCAATGGTTAGTGAGTGAGACCACGACTTACACCAGAGGCCTGTGTCACTGGGGCCAGGGTCACCCCATGCATTCCTACAAGATCCTCATCATCTGTATCGAAATTCAATTGTCTTGTATTCCACTTATGCCACCAAATGATCATGAATTCACAACAGATTATTGAAGTTGCGATTCATAAGGTTAAAGAAAACGAAGCAAGTCCAAAGGTGACCAGTGATGAGACAAGCTACAATTCTGTGCTCTACTGGTTACACTCTGCTGCTCTCAGGCATAAGATACTCTCACACTCTTAAGTAACCTGAGAGATCTACTGCCGTTAACAGAGAGAGGATGAGTTCATTTCCACATTAACTTGGTTAGCAGAATTCAGGAGGCTGTTCCTTCCACAGATCCTTCCTTCACTTCACTGTTAAGAAACTTCTTCTAAGCTAACCACTAAAACAAAACCACCTCCTCATCTCTTCAGTCCCCAGAAGAATGCCACAATAACCCTGAGAATGTTTCTTTCTCTTCCCAGTAGTGGAAACACAGATTAACTCACCATCATAATAAAACTTGACATTTTCAGGCAGAGGTTCATATGGTGGAGCAAACACAGGACCTTTGTGCTCTAGGAACTTCCACTTAATGCCTTCGGGGTAGCGCTCTTCTTCCCACCTACAAGAGAGAAATATGAACCAATACAATTTTAAGATCCTAATCTTCATTTTATTACTGTGTGGGTATAAGAATATACTAAAGAAAAATCGGCAAGCAATTGTCACTTTGCCAGGCACAGAGCAAGTACAAATATTCAATGCACTGTCACCATTTATTTACTTTTTTTTTTTCTTCCCCTTTTTTAAAGAAAGCACAGCCATGTCCATAAACAGAACACCTTGGGTTGCAGGTTATCTGATGATACTGTAGTCCTCACCCTCCCACTTGCTGCTCTTTTCACAAAATTACACAGCTGAAAAAGCTCAGAATTTAGGAAAATGGTTAATTCAGTCTTGTAAAGCAGAAAGGCTCGTGCCAATTTCCAGTCAGCTGCTATCTAGCAGCAGCAGGCCCAGGATGCCTGCTCAGCAAAGGCAAACAATTGCAGCATATTCTGCAGCTGCTTTCAGATGTGGACCAGTGTGGCATTAAGGGCAGAGATAAAGAAACAGATGTTCATTTACGATCTAAATGAGAACAAACCTGCTCAGACAATGAAGACCGAAACCTGCTTGGTATTTTAAATACATTCCAACTCTTTAGGTAAGAAAAGCATACTTGAGGAAAACCAGGGTAGCGCAGGGAAATTGCAAACCTGCCCTGGAGCACCTCTAAGAAGAAGATGTTTTGCAAACGGTGCATTAGGTATCATACCACAGCAAGGCATGTGCCGCCGACCCCACATTCCAAACGAACAGGTCTCAGCAATTCATCTACAGAAAAAGGGGGTCCCACCAGGCAGTATTTTCCCCCCAGTTCCCTGTGCCCAAGTCCCTGACTCCACACTCCCTTCTAACACTTTCTTCATGATACCAGAACAGTATTGCTACATGCTGCTGGCACAGGATTCCCTGCTGAGAAAGGCTATTTCACCTTAGCAATTAATCAACTGGAAGACCATTAAACCTGTCACTGCACTTCAGACAACTTTGTTGAGCCGCCATGACAATTAAAAAAAAAAAAAGTTAAAGCTTCCCTCTAGTGCCAGCCCTATGGAGTAGTCCCATTCTGGGTGCAAGAGCAGCTGAGATGCGCCTGTACTGCCTGAGCCCCAGGAACTGTGACGCGCAAATCCAGATCCCTTCACTCCTAACGAGACAACAGGGTCACTGTAGAGAAGGCAGGTGCTGTGTAGAGAAAAAAAGGGCTGCTGCTGAATGCAAACTGCTTCATTGGTGCCTGTACATCAATAATTTAGGAACAACAACTGTATGGGACACAGCGCTTTGCTGTCGTTAGAAAGACACCATCTTTGCCCACAGCGCTAGAGCTGATTTTTCCTTATGAGAAGCACAGTAACAGGGAAGCACCAAATCCCAGCTACCATTCAGCTCCTGGCTGGGAAGAAGGTTTAAGTAAACTATGTTGATATAAGAAACTAATATTGACATTTGAAGTCTAGATCCCAAATATTTACATTCCTAATGATTGGGGTTTTTTAAATTAAATAGAAGCTAGAAATCTAAATATTTTGTCAAACATAGGCCTAGGTTCTTCCACCCAGAAGCTCCTTTCAGCAAAATAAATCTAAACCATTTGCCTCTCAGCCAGAGAATGGTTATCCCCTCTGACAATGAGTATTTTTATTCCAGTAAGAAAAAATGATGGGATCATTCATAGTAGCTACCACTTTACAGGATAGCCTTGTCATTCTTGTTTTTAATCCACAGCTTTTTAAGTTTTATTACTCCGGTATTTCCTCGATCAGAAGTTCTGTCCTCTACCCATTCCTGTTCTTTTATAAAGGATGCATGTGAAAGGAGTAGTAGAAAGGTAGTAATTTAAATAGAGAGTTAAAGCACACGGTGCCTTTTGGGAGGGCTACAAGGGAGCATGGGATCCATGAGGTGGTTTCTAAGCCACAAAAAGACCACAAACCATTCCCAATCCCACCTTCACCTTCCTAAACCTCAGACATAAGCATTAAGACAAAAGGTAAAAGTAAGCCTCCTGAGGACAGCCAATTTTTCATCCTCCTTTGGTTTTAAACAAACAAACAAAAAAAGCACAGTAACAACACTGCCCACAGTAGCTCCTGGTCCTGAAGAAACATTCTACAGATGATTTTGTGGGAGCAAGGAGAATGCTGCCTATTAGGGAGGCTGCCTTACTGATTTCAGCAAAAACTGTGCTAATTAGTTATACAGGTTCCTCGACTAAAATCCCTTATCAAACCTGACTAAGAATGCCAGTATGGCTCAGGAAGGTAGAGCTGGGAGGGGTTTTTCAAGTGGAATGGAAATAGAGATGATTCTTAGGAAAAAAACCCAAACCATAATATACTTGAGTGATATGTTATTTCAAGGAAATGAAGTTGCTATAACACAAGGTGGGAGAAATACTCATATGGCATGCTTCTGGATCAGATATTCCTCACACACTGACAGGGTGTGAAAATGACCTCTAAAAGAGCTTCACATAGTGATGAACGAGGCCAATGCCTTGGGAGTGTCTAGCATCAGGTATTCACATAAGCGAGGATGAAAATGCTCAAGGCAGCAAGCCCTTGAGGAAACAGCCAAAAAAAGATATCAGGCGTTCAGAAAATTGACTCAGATGGAACATAAAATGCCCTTAAGAGACACAATTGAAGTGCAGATGAAACCCTGTCCAGCAAGGAAAGACACGCTATACAAAGCTGCAGATGGACGACAGGAACGTCAGCAGAAGGATGCAGTTACCTACTGCCAAATTTTGCAAAACATGCTTTCAAAGGCAGTTTTTCTCAGCAGTAAGCACAAATCACAGAGCTTAACACAGCTACCTGGGACTGTGCTGCCCAGGCAGCTAAGGGGAGAACAGGACAGCTTCCCAGTAAAGGTTGGCTGTTGAAGGATACAGACTACAATAAAAGGGAGCTATGATAATGGAATATTAAGTTAGACAGAACCAGCAAGGGCAGCTGGGACAAAGCCAAAAAGACAACAGATCGTTAAGGCTTAAAGAGACCTTCTGTGGCTTCCTACTGCTTCACATCCCTGTAGTTTGTTAATGTCAAAGCACGGTAAAATATGCTGTCAAAGGGATTGAGAAAAAAAGTGGATTGTTCAGAAAATTTAAAAAAAAAAAAAAAAATCAGGGTAGTTTTGGAGAGGGACCTGAAAACCAAAGAGAGTATGAATGAAAAAAAACATGCAAATGCTGATGTCCCGAGGAAGCTGTGACAATCAAAGAGAAATGTGCAAAGACAAACACTAAAGAAGAATTTTTCATTTTAAAAGTGACTCGATGAGTGACAACAAAGGGGTGAAAGACTGAACCTGAAAGGACTGAAGAAGATTGCAAAGGCATTCCCCAACATTACAGGTCTATTAAAAATAGCCAAATGATCTAAGAAAACACTCATGGAAACATCACCCCCAAAAGGCCATAGAAATACATTAGAGGTGAGTACAGGACTGCAGAAAACACACATGCTTTTGAAAACTGCATATGCATTAAAGTGAGGGAAGAACTAAGGCCCAAACTTCAAAACACATTAGTAATAGCTCCTCAAATCTAGCAATAACAATACCTTAAATTACTCTGGATAATTAAAAAATAATCCAGCAGGTTTCTTACTGAGAGCACTGCTGATGCAGCACAGGTGTGTCCTCCAAATGGACGACAAACCTCAGATTTATTTAGAAAAGGTTCTAAAATAAATTTAAGAGTGAGTAAAAGCACAGCTTCAGTTGCTCAGTGATGTTACTCTAGGGTCCTGGGCAAGACAAAGCACTTTCCATTTAAAACTTATTTTCAAACCTCGTTATCCAAACAGACCAAGTTTAACTGGTCATTTGACCAACCTTCATTTTTGTGCCTGAGGCAGCAGCAGTTTTGAGAGGCACAGAGTTGACAACCAGCTAGAATAAAAAATGTGGACACCCACTCATGGTATATCCTGTCTATAACACAGATAAGATCTACTAGGATACTAGTTAATAGGTCTGCACATATTTATATATTCCTGTTGATACACCCAAGCCTACAAGTTTTCATACCGCTCTGAAGAGTGTCAGCAAGGAGCAGGTTCTGGGCACAAGAATACTGGTATCCAACCATTATAGGTAGCTCTACATTCTACAGATTAGGAAAATAAAAAAAAAACCCAACCAAAAAACCCACTTAATTTTTGTTTTACATATACAAAAAAAGCCATTTCACTTCTACTTCAGAGGATGAATATGGTGAACGAGATATTTATTTAGAGCTTACCAGAAAGTAAGCCAGTTATTCAGAACACATCCTTGTGAATCAACGGAAGAGAAAGCCAGATGTGCTTCTTCAGTCAGCACGGGAAGTAATGGGGAAGTGCAGGTGCAGAGGGTAGCCTATGTCATTGACAGACACTTACCATTTCCATTTTTGCTCCTCTTCTTTTTTCGGCTTCTTTCTCTTGTCCGCTTCAGGGACTTTCTTATCTTTGCTCTTCGCTTTCTTTGCTTTGCTGTCCTGCAAAATGAGTAAGAATCTGTTAGAACAAGCTCCTAATATTTCCCCCTTTCCTGAAAAGAGGTTTTAGAACTAAAAGATTGTATCTCTGGGGTATTTAAGTTTGACCACAAACAACAGAATTGCTGTGGTCTCACTACATAAATGTGCTTTTAGACCATGCTATTAAGTCAAAGTCTGCTGATAGTCCCACTTATGTTTAAGCCAAATTCTTTTACTTTACACTTGAGACATGCTAAGTGCACACACAGCCTGTTATTCTACCCCACCTGATAAATGGCCAGTCTGGGCCATCGTAACATGATTTCTTACTTACAGAAACACCTTCCTGTGTAGTTCGGCAAATGCTATAGAACATACCTACACCACTGTGAGGTGGCTTCTGAGACCATACTGGGATATGCTCACTATAGAGATACTTTCAATGAATTAAAGAACTAACCATGTTGCCAGGAGGTGCCTGCAACACATGCCTCGCAAGGGTATCTTCACTAGATGTGGAGCATAGTTCATTAGTCTCAAATTACGGCTAACCTCTCTTCGCCAAGTCCCTCTCCAAAGAAATACCCACCCTAGGCTCCATCTAAAAACTTTAAGGGTCTTTCTAGCAGCTGATCTGAGATCTATCCCCTCTGCTTCTGAGCTGTGCTGCATCATCTGTGCAATTACCAGATGTTGTTAGTAAACCTTCTTTACCCTCTGTGAGCTACTTAACAGAAGGACTGTGAATTGCCTGGAACAGGCTGGAAGTTCACGTCCTGGAGGCATCTTCTCCATCTTTTGTTTTAAGAAGTTGGATAGAAAGTTTTCCCGACTTTTTATATACTAGATAACAGAATACTATACTCAGATAAGTTAACCCGCACCACAGGCAGGGATCTACCACACACAGCTTTGTCTCAGACTGGCCCCTGCCTCCTCATCCTTGAAAAAGATTCCCCCGCTCTACATAATTCAAGTTGTCAGCCTTGCTTTTCTTGATCACAGACAAACTCGTCTTTCACATTACCTCTTCTTCCTCTTGTTTCCTTTTCTTTGCTTTCTTGATGTCTTCTGTTTTGATTTTCTTGGGTTTGTACTCAGCACTGTAAGAGGAAAGACTACCTGGTGAAAATTATCAATTTTCCAGTCCAAAAAAAATAGAGAAGTCATACATATACAAAGTTTGTGTGCACAAGTTCACAATATTTTTAATTTTTAATGAATATTATTTCATGCACCACTCTCTCATAAGACTGAATAACCCCCATCCAGCAAAGGAGCCCACAAAACCCTAAAACCTGAAAGCTGTTCCTGTGAACACCTCCCCACAAGTTTCAGCCTGCTGAAACAAAAATCAGCCTTGGTGAAGAATCAATTCAAAAGCATTAGTGGCCACCCAGTGACTACACAGGATGGGATAAACGGGTGAAAGCTTAGTGGCATGTTCTAGCCCCAACTCCTTTTCCAGTTACCAGCCTGGGATCTGCCCACAGGGCTCACTTTATGCATCCCCCACTGGATCAACCAACAGCAAAACTGACTACTGGCAAATGCTTAATCTTTCCATTGCAGACATGAAATGGGAGGTCATAAAAACTTAACAGAAGGCAGCAAATGATTACACAAAGAAAAGATGTCACACCCATCTCTCTTGGAAACAGAAATGCCACATGGGGACAGAATGCCACCATGGCTAAACCCTCCCAACCCTGTAACTCCAGACTGCTAAGAAGGTCATCTGAAGAGCTAGATGCACACAGATGATGACAGATCACAGTGGGATGTAACCAGACTTTTATTTTACTGGTCAGTTACTGCATCAGCCAAACATATGTATTTTTCTTTTGATTTAGAGACAAAAATCCCCAGCATAACCCACGACATATTTAGACGAATGATGCCAAGCAGTGCAGGCAAAACTCCCCCAGCCCCCAAACAGGCTGACAATGCATTTTCTTCCTCTTGTGCAGTCATTTCCTCACCCAACAGAAGCCACTGCAGCCACTTGGCCAGCATTAATAACTCACTTGCTCAGATTTATGTTCTACAATCTTCATCACTGGCTTTTCTCTACCTACCCTCTGTTTTTTCTTCCTTATTTACTAGCTCTGCAACTTTTCACAGCACCATCTGCAGAAGCAGGGAATGGTATTTTGCCTTGGACACCACAAACACTACCCTTGCCCTGCTCAGAGAACTTGTGACAGCACAAGGAGCCAGATCTCAGACCTTCAGTCACCCATCTGAACAAGTTTGTGCTGATGGCCTGAAATCCCACCTGCTCCCTCAACATTATCTTTTGAAAACTAAATGCAAACACAAGTCATTAGCACCCAAGGCACTTACTCATCATCTTCTCGAGGTCTCTTCAGGGGTTTGGAGTCCTCTTTAGGAGACACATAAAAACCATCATCATCTGGTTCATCTTTAATACGTGGTGGACTACAAAAAGAAGCAAAGAAAAGTGGTTCTAACTTCAAAGAGGAAGTTTCTTGGAAACCAGCAACAACTCAAGTTTTAAAGAACGGTCAAGTGCAAAACGGGCATGTCTTCCAGTCCTGGAGTGTGTTGTCATCTTAAGACCCCAAAGGCATGGGCTGTGTCATTCTCTGAACATCCACAGACAGCATAAGGAGAAAGAATCGTTCAGCCTCTATGTATTTACCATTTCTCAAGCAACATCAAGATCAATTTCAACTGCTTAGATTTCACTGTTTCTTTGATGTTTTGACTAAAAAGAACTGTATCTTCCAGCATTTTCAAGTATACTTAAGACAAAACTGATGCGTGGCTGTGTGCAGTCAAATAGAGGACATTATTTAGTTCCAACTCAATATCCTTATTAAGCCTGATAAGAGAGAAAAAGATGACCAACTAAACAAAGATTTGAAAGCAATTCCCCTGAATCTTTTGCCAACTAAATATTGAGGCATGTGAAAACCAGAAAAGGAAACAAAGATCTGGCAAAGTTAAACTGATCAGTCTCTTCACTGTCGAAACCACATGAAGCAAACATCCCTGTCCCTTTCAACAGACCACAAATACTAAGTTAGGCTCAATGTTTTCAGCCATAATGTCCCAAGACATCAGTAATAAGAAATAAAAATAAGAGTATGAGTGCAAGAGAAACTATCCCTTTTAAAAAACTCATTGTTTCTAGATTTCACAGAAGCATTTCACTTATCTTCATAAAAAAAAGATGTCTCTAAGAGTTCAAGATTATGTTTGGAAGCACTTAGTGCTGCTCCACTCAGGTAGAAAAAGTCACAGTGCCATCTTGGGCTTTCCTATTCCTATTCATGCAGCAGTTTCTATATAAAATCGACTCAGTTTCCGAGTCAACATGCAAATTTTGCAATTGGATGGAGTGGAAGAAGAGAAAAAAGCAGCATTCTGGCTTTGTAGATCACTGTCAGCAAGAGCCATTCTGGAATCTTATTTTAGCTGGTAACATGTCCATGAAGCAGGAAAAGGCAGTTTGCTCTCAGAGCTGTAAAGCCACTTCAGTGCTGACAGATGCAACCCAGGGGAAACAGACACGTGCTGCTGTAAGGAGCCATTTCTGTGGCATCACCCCCGAGGAACTAAGAGTTAAGTCTGCATGTAGACAGTTGCAAAACATCTATGGAAAAAGAGGTATTTGTCCCATTTAATTTATTCCCCCTCCAGGCAGAAATCTAGAACTACTGTTTATTAAGTTACTAGGAATTTTATCTAGTCTATTTTAACACTGAAATGTTTTGCAACATTTTGTAATAGCAGGAAATAAAGTGTGATCATGTGAAAAAAAAAGGAGCTGTATGACCAAGCTGAACCTTGACTTGCATTGTTTCCAAGACTGTAACATTGCTCATCGTACCGAGTCTTAGGGAAGAAAATCAAAACCATCTGAGTGAGGACATTTTTCTCTGGTGGACTTCTAAAAAGAACATTTCAGCAGGAAAAAAAGAAAATAATTACTCTTAGCCAGCTTTTGTCCCTGAAGGCGGCACAATTGTGATGGCTCCTTCAGGCTTTCCTCAAACACAGAATAAAATGCTCTTGGACTTAAATAGGACTGAGTTACCTTGATATGAGAACACTCAACATCCCTGTCGAGATTAGCACATGCCTGCAATTCTGCTGAATAGCAGAGGCTGAAGGAGTTATTGTTTACTGTCTCCTACACCCATGGAGCACCTGAATGTCACCGCTTTCCATCTCCAGAGCATCCCCAGAAGGGCCTGGAGAGGGCGCCTCTTCCCTGTGCCAACCAGAACTACTTAGTTTGCATTTTAAATAGGAGTAAGAAAATGAAGCAGATGGAGGAGCTCGTGTCAAAAGGGCACATTCAAAATACGCAAAGAATCACTAACAGGCATGGGCTAGACACGTGTTTTCTCCCAGCCTCCTTGTTTCCATAGAACATGGTGAGACTGGAAGGATTTGTTCGTGGATTCAAACTGGCCACATGACTGAAAGCATTTCTTGACTAACAGATAGGAACACAAGCATCCGCCATACCACAGACATCCAGAAAGTCAGTGGACCAGATTTACCACCTCAAAAATAACCAATGGCTGGATTTAAACAAGTCATAATAGATCTCAGCTGGTCAACTAAAGTACCTACCAATTCTCCTATCAATTGCTCAGTGCACATTTTTAGTAAGACTACTTAGTGATCACTGATACAACTACTAAGTCGAGGAGGCTCAACTATTAGCAGGGATTTAGCAGAGTAGGGCATCTAGGCATTTTCTGAAGGCACTTCTGATTTTATCCAAGCATGCTCCTTACTCACAATCCCTCTGTGAAGGCTTTAGGTTGTAGTCACAGAACAGATGCTCAGAAACAATCTGGACTGTCTTTACAAAGCCCTGTCTCCAGAAGACTGCCTGCAGGGTTCAAGTACCAATTTTTCAACAGCTTTCAACTCCAGCTCCCAATGTTTCCATAGTTCAATCTCTTCTCAGCAGAATTCAACTATTTAATACTTGGATGAACCCAGCGTGTGAAGGCAGATACCAGGTACTCAACAACTCCCATCTCCAGTTACTAGTTAAGTAGATCAATTACCAATTCCCGTAATTGAGAACAATTGTCTGAAGGAGTCAAAAGTGTTCCAATTTTTTCTCAAGACCAAATGAGAAGAAGAGTCAGACACTGAGAATCTAAGATCATAGACCCCATTTCTTACCTGGAGAAACCATTTTCCTTTTCCTTCTTTATTTTTATATCACCAGAAGATGATTTAATCTGAAAAACATAAAAAGTAGGAGCTATTTAGCACTGCCCAGAGCACCTTATGTGTTTGTGACATGCAACACAAGCAGGATATTTAACTTGCAGAAGGAATCAACGGGTGCTGTGACCACACTTTCATCCCCTGTAGTGATCTATATGACACACCAAAAAGGCAATATTTTCTATAAGTCTTAGTTAGTTTGGTATTTTCTGGCTCTCCCATCTCTTCAGTAGATTGCAAGTAAATGTACAGTTTGTCCTTGCACAGCAAGAATTTGATTTTCCACTGTTATCTTTGAATCTAAGCTTGGCAAAGTGAAAAGTAACAGGGGAAAAAATGTGGAGCCGGTAGACACAGCTCACAATACCCACAGAGAAAGCCCTTAGAAGTTCCTATCTAGCACTCCACGAACCAAGTCTCTGGGTTTGGGATAATTCTCTCCAGGTTGATAAAAACTTGGAAGTATAAGCTTCTTCTAACCCACTGACTTTGTATCATTCAGTAGTATAAACCAGAACCATTTTCTTGTCTCTCCCGCAGGAGACACCTACCTTCTCTTCCTTTCTCTTCTCCTTGTCTTTATCTTTGTGTTTGTCTTTGTGTTTCTCTGAGCTGCCATCTTTGTGTTTGGTTTTCTCCTTGTCTTTGTGTTTCTTTTCCGATGAATCTTTGTGCTCACTGCAAGACAAAAGAGTACGTTTGCAGAGGGCAACATGAGGAGATCTGACTACTACAGACAACTTCCAGTGGTAAAGTCTCACAGGTTTTGAGGATCACGAACCCTACGAAGTAAGAGATTGCCTTAACAGGAAGATCCACCACAGTCTCCTGTCACATGTCATCCATTCTCCTCGGGAAGAAGAGAAACAGGAAGGGAACATACCACAAAACCACAGTCGCCAAGCACTCCACTTCAGGAAAACCCCTTTCAGCCTGCTGAGGAAGTCCACAGCTGCTATACTTAAAGCCCAACACTTCAGGTTGAATTCCCACTGTCTCTGCTTTTCCTCTTTCTCCTAGTCCCCGAAAAAGGTCACTGGAATAGAGCTGCCAGTCCCATCAATGCCCGTGTCAGCTTTTGCTCAGACAACAGTTTGTCATTGTAACAGCTCTCATCTCTGGAACTTGAAGAGAAAACCGCTGATCTCTATTATTCCCAAACAGATGGGAAAACCAGAGCAAACAGGATATGCAATGTCCTTGTGTTTATGCAAAGTCAAACAGAAAAGGCAGGGATAATGCTGCAGTCCTCGGCTGGAGCTGTTTCGTCAACCGTGCCTCACCACAGTGGTCAGCCCAGCTCTGCTCGGTTGAGCCGGCCCTGCCATACAGGACGGGAGCTCACCAAAGGTGTTTCTGAGCAAGAATCTGGTCTGTTAGTACTTAGTTTGGTGCTACAGAGAACAGTACTGAGAATTTAAATACCCACAAGTTTCACTCAGAACAGAAGAAAGAATGCCCCCATGGAGAAGAAAATCAACCTTCTTTTATTGTTCCTACTCCCTTCTGATTTCTGAAAGATTTGGGTAAATCTGAATCACATTTTCATGTTCTTATTAACCAGAAAGACACATGGCTGTTTTCAAATGAAAATGGGTTTTCTCATGGAATAGCTTGATTCTTGGAGCCAGAATGTGAGGAAACACTCTCAGGAGACTCACCATAGAAGCTTGCAGGAACTGGTTACAAGGATTACTAGCACTGTTGTGGAAACACAAGCAGTAAGCCTGTCAATTTGCAGGCCTTCAAGACACATTTGTAAGTTGCATGGACTCGCTAAGGTCACCCTGGTCTTAAGCAAGCCAAAGACATGATGGAAATCAGGTTCACTTCTACCAGGCACGGTCAGGCACCAAGCAAGCTGCACTCCTCACACTGGCAGTTCACACCCCTCCTTCCTCAGCACCCAACTCTCATCACTACAGCTCTCTGGGACACACTCTGCTTCTCCTTAGGACCATGCAACGCAAAGCAAAGCTTCAGTAGAAACAGGCAGCTTCCTTATTTCAGTTATTTCAACACTCAAATGTAAGCCCAAACTGATCTGGGGGAATACAGCCCTGAAAAACAGCAAGTCTGGAACACCAGTTAAAGAAAGAACATGATTTTTACAAATGACACATGCTTCAAGTTGGCTTTCTATAATAAAATACCGACTGCAAAAGGGTTCAATGTCTGAGGGCTGCAGAAAGCAAGCAGCACATTAACCAGCTCCTGGAAAGCTTGTGTGTGATTAAGAAGAAGGTGACCACGGTCACAATCCACACCCAGCTGGAGAACTACATAGTGAAGTCCAGCTGGGAGAGTTTCAGAGCCTCATGTAAAACTAGCACGAATGGACCTGAACCTGCACAAGCTCTAAATTATTCAAACTCAGAGTAGCACACACTCCAATAAATACACACCGGCCTTTCAAGCTTGAGCAGCTAAAGCATGGGAATTCCATCCCTGAAGGAATCAGTATATTCACACAGGGTGTCTCATTAAGAGAGACCAGCAGGAAGAGAAACCAGTTTCATTTTAACACTCTAGCAACCTCTTTATACTATGTATAAAACTGTAAAGGAGTATCTAAACATTAAAAGGCAACTGGGACTCCAGAAATCCTTGTAGATAAGACACACAGCACCACATGTTGCCTGTGAGTGAAGATTCAGCAACTGCAGACTATTCTTACCCAGCAGATCGTGTTATGGACACTGTGTGATCAGGACATGTGCGTACGTACATAGAACATCCTGACACTGGATCTCGGAAACCCACCAGATGCCTGCTGCTCTCGCTCGGATTTGACATCCCAGTTTTTGTACCCTGTTTATTCATTAGTATCTCAGACTCAAGACACCTATTTCATTTTCCTTTGCTCTGCCTAGATTAATTGACTGTCTAAAAGCACAAACAGCACGGGTTATTAATAACTTTTAAACCGAGGAAGGTCTGGAAATTCTGACTTGGTATCTTGTACTGTTATCTGTATGCCAAGTACCTCATTTGCCAAAGGTGTAAGATTTACAATTACAAAGGTACATCATGGTACAGGAAAAACCATAACGAACAAACATGTAAGGCTTAGACTCATTTTGTTCTCTGCAAGGCTGCTTGTGTCTAGTTTCTGACTCGTTCTTATTTGGTATTTAAACCCTACCTGAAATACCATGTTTTACTCAGACAACAATGTGCATCTTCAAAGCACGATACATACCACAATCAATGGAGATAGATCCCTAAGGCAAAGTCTGTGACAGCGCCTGTTGCTTGGGAATTTGGAATAGCAAAAAATGGGAAAAAATGTTTACATTTCCAAAAGCACCTCTCTCATTCTCACTAGCAGCCCAAAGCACCAGCTTTCAGTACATGACTGTTAAAGCCCTTGAATATACACAAAACGAGGATTACAATCTACATCTGTAAAGCTAATACTGAAAACGGCAGAAAACCCCATTGGCTTAGACAAGCACTGACAGTTTGTATTGAAGGCTTACAGACTATGGCTGGAACTAAAATAGTGCTAAAAACTTAGGCTCACTTAAGTAAAAGCTGAAGTGACATCCCTCTTGAAAGAGAGCAAGTGGCTGCCACTGAAAAGCTGTTACACGTTCTAATCTAAAGCTAAGATTTTCTAACACTGGAGACGGAATCAACAGTCTAGATTCCTGAGTCTGCCTGAGTTGGGTTTTTAAAATTTTTTTTAACCACAGGACTATCCTTCCCCTTTGCTCCACAGTGAGCAGTAAACTTCTCACCAAAGCAATGTGGGCTCAGATAACCCAAGGAAACTCTGTCTCCTGTTTCACTCTGCAGCTTCATTTTCAAAACAACAGTATTGGTGGCTGGGCCCTGAGGTCTTGCTTGCTGCTGTTCCTGGGACATGACTGGAAGAAATTCCCCAGATGAAAATCTGATTTCATGTACTACTCCAATTTAAAAAAAAAAAAAAGGCGCATAAATTTCTTCCCCTCCTTTTTAAGCGGACCGCTTCCCAGCCCTGTGTGTTTCTAAACATCGGACCACAGCTCTGACTTCAACTCAGTCCAAAATTTTCTGAGATGTGCAGTGATAAAGGCATGTGCCCCACTTCCTTAAGAGGACCTAAAACCTGCATCTCCCAGAAAAGCTCATCTGGAAGCGCTGGCAACAAAGGCCTCAAGCAACAATCCTGAGAAGAGTGACTTTTTTTCTCCAACAGCAAAGCAAGTTCCTCAGATACTAACTTCAGTCATCAAGCTGAGCTGTTTGGTTTTTCACTTGGCTGAGACACTTCAGTGAGATTCCTGGGGAACACAGAGCCACCACGCTAATCTTGAAAGAAAAGAGAAGGCAACAGGATGCCATCTTTACCCTGGAGAAGGAGTTTCAGCCTTCTATCAGAAAGCCATTTCCAGACAAGCTCAAAAGTATTAATAGGAGGGATAGTGAACAATTTAAAGATCAGAAGTCTTGTCTTCCTGGCTGATTTAAAACTGACATAAACAATTTTTCTTTAAAGAAACCAAAGACAACTGAACAAAAAAGTCTCATGATCGCATGCACCCAGATAATTTTATCTTGAATTCATTTTTCAGATCACTGTGGATCCTTTGTTACCTTTCCTACACATACCCCTCTACCAACAAGCCAGCTTGAAGTCACTGAAGTAGGACAGCAAACCCCCATAAGACAGAGGGAAGCTTTGGTACAAGTTAGCCTGAAAACAGGACAACTGGATCATAAAACAGTTGTTCACAAAGTGTTTTAGAAACATCCAGCCTTGCTCATAAAGTAAGGATCTTCTTTTTCCCCCAGACTGTTATGGTGGAACTGCTGCAACAGCAGTTGGTAGTTTCACACTGCTGAAGGTCCTTATTGCTGACAACTGCACTGTTCAGGTTTTTAAAGGTAACAACGTACAGCAGGACACCGTTTAATACAGACAGAAACAGAGATTACATCATCTAGAGATGTATCACGGTACCGGTTCAGTTCAGACAAAGGCCAGCTGAGTAGAAATGCACCTCCTACAACACTACAGCCTTTTTGCTACCTTGCCTACTGTATTTCCTTTAGTGTTTCAGTGTGAACAAGGGCATCTGAACAAAGTGGTAAATGCAAGGGCAGTGGCCAATTCCCTTGGAAGCGTGGCTGTACCCTCCAACAAAGATGCCTGCAGGAGGACAGGAAGGAGGAGAGGGAGAGGACAGGAGAACAGGCACCTGGCAGTAGCTGCTCAGGCTGCCATCACATGGGAAAGTCACAAGTGGAAAGTGTTTCCAAAGAATGGCAGATGTGCAGATCACAGCTTCCTTCTTCAAACTACCACAGCTTTGCAGTAATTTAACGCTGCGTTCTTCAGGTGCCATTTCTGCACGTTAATAATCCCTTCCCAGGCCCTTTCCATTCCAGCTTCAAAATCACAAGCTGGGAAGGATGTTTTATCTGAAGTGTCTCTTATTTCCTCTCGCTCGTATTCTCAGCTGTAATTAGGTCGTGACTGGGAAGCCGCTACTAGCGGGCATCAGAGCCTGCTGCAAGCAGAGCTCTGCATCCCTACTCGGGAGCAGCTACAGTGCAAGTGAAGCGTAAAATAACAGGGAGCTGTGATTTTAGTGAAATCTAAAAACACAATAGAGACAGAGCATAGGTTACGCAGCCCGTATCTTGTCTGACGTAATACAATATTAATGGAAAACTGTGATCATGTTCAGTCTAAAGCATACTAAGGAATGGCTGAGTGTGCAGGGAGCGTTTCAGAACCTGAGGCACGGTAGCAAAGGACAAGTTTTCAGCTGGCTTGCAGTATTTTATGCTCCCTGTGAGAGGGTTATCATATGGTATTACAAGGAATGGACACATGAGCCCCATGGTTCTG
>JAVSBS010017904.1:2129-20900 GCA_033124195.1 Coracias cyanogaster
TTCTTTTTTTTTTTTTCTTTTTTTTTTTTTTTAAGCTTTGTTTTAATGATAGCTAAGTGTTGATCAAATTTTAGCCAGGTTCAGCCTTTTAACTGGTAATGTAAAAATCATTGCAGAAATGGAAGTAATGAATTGGTAATATATATATATTTTAATATTTTTAAAAAGTGTTGTTAAAAAAAAAAAGTATTGTAGAGCTAGTGATATGAAATTTGAAACTTTCTGAATGGCTGCTTTTTGTTTTAAACCTAGATCTATCATAATTTTCATGATGAGGTAGATTCTTACCGCCAGCACTGGTGGCGATGCAACGGCCCCTGTCAAAACAGAAGACCTTACTTTGGATATGTAAAACGTTCGATGAATAGAGCACCCTCTGCACGAGACTTTTGGTGGGTTGAGCATCAAGAGACATGTGGAGGTACATTCACAAAAGTGAAGGAACCAGAGAACTTCTCTAAGAAGTCTAAGGAGAAAACTCAGCTAGCAAAACTTCCAAATTCCGAGTCAACTAACAAAGGTATTTAAAATAATTGGTTTTTTATTTTCCAGTCTGTTTTTGTCCAAATAGTTCATCAGACAAATACATATCAACCACTACGTGAGCTTTGTGTAGATATTACTGTTAACGTAGCAAAGAACAGGGCCCTTTTTATTTATGTGTTTCTAGGCTCCTTGTCAACTTCATTGTTTGCAGAAGGTTTAGTTTGCTGCACTGTTTTCAAGCAGCACATTTTTCGGGTGAAGTATGTAAAAGACTAAGCACATTATTTATATATTTAAAAGTTACTAACTTTTCTTATTTCCTTCCCTTCTTATTTTGCAGGCAAGACACAAACGCATGATATGCAAGGTATGACGCTCTTTGGTGGAAAGGGATACCGGCTTGGAGGAGGAGACAGTGGACTCTCAGAAAAAAGCACAAATTCTATGAGCAGTGTTAGAAACAATGAAACACCTGGTTCACAGCATCGTTCAGTAAGGACAGTACCCATCCCAAAAAATGAGATAAAATTTGAAAAATCACCCCGTAGCAGCATCTTTTTTCCCCTTTATACTGATGATGCCAGTGAGAAAATCAACTTGGCTTCAAAGCGTGAGTTTCCTAAACTCTCTGTTGCTAATACAAAAGCTTACAAGAATGTTAGTGGATCCCCTGTTAAAATTGCTCGTGTTATGGAAGAAAAATCAAACCAAGGCTCTGCAAGTGGCAAGAGAGTTATGCCACCTTATGACAGGCCACTAAAACAAATTTGTTTTGAGCAGACAGTAACAGCTCAGGTTGCATCTGAGAAAAAAGGCTCTGAGTGCACGAACATGCTGCAGCAGTGGCCAAAAATGGAAGACAAAACTGCCTTTGAAAACTATTTCATTAAAAAAGGGAGTACTGATGTCACTTCAAGTATAAATACACCTATGAAAACCAAAGCTGAATCTACAGTGTCCTCTGCAAGTTCCAGCACTGCCATAAGGCAGGAGAAAAAAGTCTGTTGTCCTGTTTGCCAGACTGAGGTTTTGGAATCTAAAATAAATGAACACCTTGATTCTTGTCTTGCATAAAACCTTTCAGAAAGCTGTCTTAAAAAGTTAAAGCAGGGCTGAAAAACATTGCTTGAAAACTACTTTTGCTCAGGGTTTACTTGGCGATGGTTACTCCCCCACGTGCCTGTTCTGAGCTGGAATTTAAGCTACTGTCAGCGTGCTGAGCAGCAAGTTTTGTGGAGTTGCACATCAGCGCCGACTAGAAGCGAGCTGCTACTTGTGTTCCAAAGAATTGAATGCTCAGGTTTTAGTACGTGAGTGTTTGTGCCAAGGTTCTTGTTGCAGAGTCTGAGTAGTACAAGAGAGGGTGGATACTTGCCAGACTACATATTTTCAGGGCGTTTTTAAAAATAAGACAGTTTTAATCTTGCTAATTCATCTTTTTTCATAAGACCCCTTTGGGGTGTTTAGTCTTTTTTTTTTTTTTTTAAGTGTTTTTGGCCATTCTTAAAATTAACCACCTATAATAGATAAGAATTCATCTGTTCAATGCAATGTAAGTGCCACGTATTTTTATAAGAGTAACTATTTTGCATAAGCAACAGTTAGACTCTCAGGTGGTCCTTCTCACCTGTGACCTTCTGGAAAAGATAGATGAGAGTGAGAATCTCCAGTAGGGCTTATGTCAAAGGTGGGAGAGGCATAAGTGTAAAAACGATAGTGAAGCATCCGCTTAGGTTTAATGGGTGGATTGTAGCAGGAAAAGAGAAAATCCAGAAGGGCAATGAAAGTGCTAGGAAATCAAGTGCAAGGTACCTGAGGAGAAGGCCCTACACTTAAGGGCTCCATTTGAAAAAATAGTCATTTTGCGGAGCTTGTTTTCAGAAAGGATTTTAAAAACTAGCTATACTGTTAAAAGTTGGAGTGGTCAAGTGGAAGCTAATGAACTTCAGTCTTGTGTGTCTTCTGGTCAGGGATCCCAGTTAGATTCTCCACCCACTTTTTCTGACGGTTTGCACAAAATCTGTGTTAAAAGTTCACTAGTTTTTTAGGGCATAGGTATTATGTGCATGAGTAACTGACCCTCATATCCTGACACTAAGTAAAAGTTGTGAGGAATATTGATGGCAATACAGGTAAGGACCGTTCTTGGCTTTGTCATAAAAGCCTTTTTGATTTTTCAGTTAAGCTTCCAGTGCGTTACAGGTCAAAATGGCATTAAATTGACATGAGCTGACAGTCTTTATTTTGCTTCTTCTGGAAGCTCTGTGGTTGGTATCCAACAAGCCAGTCAGTTGAGTACTAAAACTTAAGTGCTGTGAAAAGTTGCAAGTGCTGAGCAGATGTGTTTTCTATATAAACTTTCTGAAGTGTTAACAGTTCTCTTGCTGCACTGAAAGCATTTAACTGGTTAAACAGTTAACAGCTTGATTCCTTACTTGTAAAACTGATTATAAATGTTTGTCTTTAAAAACAGAACTAAAAATTACACTGTTTCATACCTTGTTGCTGCAGCTTTCAATGTCTGTATTAGCCTCGGATGCAGATGTGTTTGCCTTTATGTAATCAGTTCCTTGCTGCTCCCTTTTGAAACTGGGAAATAAATTGATGTGCAATGGAATCTGCCAAATGATACCTTAGCTCTTTTAAGCATTGGTGTATTTTTTTTTTAAATACTGATGCTGCAGATGTTTAACGTGAATTGGGTTCTTGGATATTCTGAATAAATTGGTACTGAATTTTAAATTTTCATTAAGCCTGGGTTTCACATGGCAGTTGCGGGCATCTTGTGTTACTCACCAGTGGGTTCACCTGTGTATCTGCTAACAGCCTGGTTTAATAGATTCTTTCTGTATTAACACTTCTCCTCAAATTTCCCCGTAAAACAGGTGTTGGTGAGTATAGACTGCATCAACCTCTGCCTCATATTTCTAGTACATTTTCACTTTTACTGCGTTTCTGTGGAAAATTTTACAAATATGAATTCTAAAACTTTATTTGACATGTTAATTTTCCATACTTCCTTCTTAAAACTGCAGCGTCTGTCAGTGTTCCCAGTGAAACTTGACATTTACAAGGACAGTGCCGCTCAGGAGTGTATGTACCATCATACATTTTTAAGATGAGGACTAGACTTACATCATGAATGGCCTCTCACAAGATGAAGCATTTCTTCAGAGATACTTTCCTTACTAGTGTTGTCACCAGTTTACTGGGTTGTCTTTTCCACTGCAACTGATCAGAGTAAAGGAGAAGGGGGGACTGTGGGTATTGTTAAATGGATTTTTTTTTTTTCCCCCAATGTTGTCTTTTGAACAACAAATAGAAAACAAATATGGGAATTAACCTGTAGAATTCAGTGAATAGTATAGCTGGTCGGGCAGAGGGGGAACTTAAGCTATAGGCAGGTCCTGTCTCAAATACACACATGTGCTAAAATACCTGTCTTTTCAGAACAACTGAGCAATTCTGGACCAGCTGTGGAAAAACATCACCTCTGCCCCTGTATGTTTTTACAGTGAAGTATTATGGTGCCAAGATCTCTTTTATACAGAGAGAAAGATGACAAAGAGCTGGGTGGGTAGGCTTCCTGGTTGCTACCTGTTGCAGGCTATTAACAGGTCATGGCTGTGGTTTGTTGGGTATGTTACTGTGAATGCTGTTTCTGTAAGATTTTGTTCTTGAATACAGTGTCCTTCCCACAATTATAACAATGGTTACCAGTATGTTTTTAAAATACGCTAGTAAATTTGGGGCAAAGGTGAGGAATTTCATCTTCTCTGTCAGTTTACTTTGTCCTGAGTGAGTTTAGTTTGTGTTGTTATGGACAGTATCTAGTAATGAGTCTTGAACAAACCTGCTTCACTGAACTGCAAAATAAGTTGCCTGCCTGGGAATCTGAGAAACGAGTTTGTATACTTGATTTCTGAGACAGGTCGAGTATGAGCGAGGTCAAGCGTGCTATTGTGCTGTCAACAAGTGGTTCTGCAGACCGAAGGCAAAAGCAGTCTCGTTCAGTGGTGTTCTGCTGGAATGTCTTTGAACAATTCAGATGATAACTGTTCCAGAGGTTAAACTACCCAAGTCGGGGGTTACTTAGCTATTTCATTATTGTAATTAGAGGCTGCTTTTACGTTAACTTGGAACTGGTTATCGGGCAAGGAATCTTGAAGGTCAAACATTTTCAAGCAGTTTTTACTTCATGGAAATGTTATCTGGGAAGTTTTCTTAATACTTGATGAGTTCTGATGAAGAAACAGGAAGTAAGATTTTTTTTCCAGAGTAATCAAAATGAATTAGTAACTTGGAAGGAGATAGGTAATAGAAATAGTCTGCTTTATAACATGTTTTAAAAGTGATAATGTGCATTGCTCTATACCTGACCATCTCCAGTAGTCCAACCACTGTTTGTTTTCACTTGGGGTGTCAAGGTTGCAGGGGAAGCACATTCTTGCAGCAAAGTCCAACCCTAACACGTGTGCATAAGCTGAAGATCAGGCCATTTATGTCTAGGTGGCAGTACCTAGCACCTCTAGCAGGGCAGGCGCTGCTGCTCCAACTGTCTAGGAACGAGTTAGCTGAGCCTCCTTTCTAGGAGCATTTTTCAGAACAGCTAAATGCTGCTCATTTGGAGCAGGTTATGCTATCTGCCGCTGGGCCAGTGTTGGTAACAAAGGATACCAGGTAAAAATATTCTACAAAATCAAAGGCTAGAGAGGGCTTGGGTGTAACTGGGCGATCGGTGAATAATTTCTGAAATGCAAAGTAGGTGTTCAAACTTGAAGCTTCTCTTGCTGCAGCAGTAGGATGTGCTATAGAGCAAAGGGCTTGTAAGGATTTTCTGCTTTGTTGCGTGTTCTTCTGAAGCCCCTGGAATCTCTTGGATTTTCCATACACACGCAGCATCCCTATACATCCTTAATGTAAAGCAAGTTACACTCTACTGAAGGGTGACAGCAAGAAAGAGCAAACGGTGAGTGAGAAAAAGCGAGGTGGGCATCTCTTCTAAAGTGGAGAATTGGAGCAATTCAGGATACAATTCAGGATGATGCAGCCTGCTCTGACTGGAGAGTGTTAAGAAATTGACACCCCAGCTGTTTGCTTCATCACTGCTGGATCCAGTCATCCTTGAACATGGTGTCCATGCATCAGCTGTTGCATTTTTGCCACCTTAAATTGAAAGGGCGCTAAGAGGTTGGGCTGGGTGAGCTCCTGAGGTTACATCTGACCTACATTGCCCCTACAAGCACATGGTTGTTGCTGCCTGACACAGTGATGATGGCAGTGAAACAGCTGCTGTCCAGCAGCTGCTGCTTACCTGCTAGCCAGCATTCGTGAGCTTTACACTCCAAAACACCCAAGTTCCTACTTGCATCTGGATTATTCCAGCTGTTTTCAAATCTTGAGCTTAAAGAAACAATTGGTTTGCATATGAACGTAAAGACTGTGTTAAACTACCGTTAAGGAGTAGCTGATGGGTAAACAGGCCAGGAAAGAGACCTGCATTAAATATGTGTGTGAAATACACCACGGAAAAAAATGAGAGAGCAGGCTGTGTGGAGCCTTGGGCTTCTTCAGCAGGCCGTTAGGTGGCACTCCGTGCACTTAAGGAATACTATTTTTTTTTCCCCTCCCTAGCCTGCACAGGGAAAGAACAGAAAGTGCAGAATTAGCAGGCTCGTATTTCAGGGACGCCTGCACTCCAGCTGAAGATGGATCAGCAGGAGCCCTGACTAGACCACAAACAAGTTAAAGGAGGAGGGAAGGGTGGTGGGGGGAGGTCTGCAACGAGCTGAGAGAGAAGTAAATTTACAACTAACTGTTTCTTTTATCTTTGCTGCAAAAGGCACGGGGAAGATGAGGTGGTAGCTCCCTTTTCTAGTTCAGGGCTCACTGACTAACCCAAAAGGCATCCTTTCGTAGACTACATCTACCACAGCACTTGCATCCACTGCAGTGAAAAATCTGATTCTTCTGTCACCATTTGGCATCAGCCCAGCTTCACAAAAGAGGCAGGATGGAGTTGTAGGAAGTCAGGTTTATAAAACACAAAATGTAACTCCTGCATGTTGGCGGAGCTGGGGAGCTGGAGGGGTGTGACCGGCCAAGGAGCCAGTAGTGTACTGTAGGTGTGAAAGCTAAAAAAAGGGAGATGGCCATGGCCTTAATTCCTCTGTTCCCTTTTAGCTTCTGCCAGACCAGGCTGCTCTAAGACTAGATTAAGTTTCTAAGAAGGTGCAGCAGCTTGGCCTGAATAGCTCACCCTCTCTCCATCCCATCCATCCACTATTGCTGGCATCATTTCATCTGTTTGGGTTTTTTTTTGTCCGAATGAGTCTTAGGGCTGACATTTCATAAACTGCATAACAAGGAACTTTTGAAGGAGCAAAAACCAACAAGCCAAATATTGGGCTCCCCCATTGCTTAAGTTAGAAGCAGTATTTTTCTTTAAATTGCATAAACCTGTAGACCATAATTTCTGTGTTCACTGCAAGTACCTTCAGAGATCTGTCACTCAGTGCATAGAAAGTCTCAGGTAAGAGGGTGACTAGAGCTTAATGCAGTCCTAGTGCAGTATTTTAGCTATAGGAGTATGGTTTAGTTGGGTTTTCAATTCTTCTAGTAGCTTTGTCAGCAACTCACTGGTGGGAGGAACAGCCATAGGGCGTCTCTGCTCTTATTCCACTTCCTCCCACTGCTTCGCTTCCCTGTCTCTGCCTTCCCACTAACCGCCCTGGTCTCTTCCCAGAAGCATCCCAGTAATTATCCGCTTTCTTCCCAGAAGGATCAGTTCAGTGGGTGTGCTGCCACCCATTTGTAAGCAGTTTTTAATTCACCAAGAGGGTGTGGGTTGCGTTTTGAGAGCAGCACAAAGCAAAAGAGCTGAGCAAATCGCTTGCTCGGAGGGTGCCGGCCCGCAGATGCCAGCACAGCCTCTGCAGGGCTTGCTGGCAGCCCGCGCGTGGTGGGACATGGCCTGCCCGCAGCATCCCCACATGGCTTGAGGAAGCACCGGCCATCTTGTTCAACTCAAGGGCAGCACTTCTCAGAAGCAAGAAATTATTCAAAAGGAGCGGTTTGTTTTTCACCAGTTCAAGCGCCCCTTCATTTTGAGTGCAGTGTACGAAGTCCCATGGCTTGGGCCTGTTCAATGCGTAACCCAGCTGTACACACTTGCTGTTGCACTCCCAAGGCTCTTAGGGGCTGTGCTGTTTGTAGTGCACAGCACATCTTACACTGGCTGTTTTTCACCAACAGCAAGACAAATTCCCACGCAGCTTGGCACGGGCGGCTCCAGATAACGCAGCAGTGGAAGGATATGGTACAAAGTCTGGGCTGTTCTGGCAGATGGCAAATGGAAACACTCCCAAAGGGAAGGGTCATCCTCAGGATACAACAGCTTGGGGGCTTCAGAGAGGACAGCAACTGTACCAGGTGGGGTACGGAAAGCTGCAAGTAAGGGACTTCAGTCTCAAAAATGCTGTCTTCTGTGGTATATGCTGCTAAGAATTATTTGGGTTATTTCTTTGGTTTGCATTTAGCACTACCTATATAGGAAATCTAATCTAAACATAAGAACTATTACAGTGAGGGTGGTTGAACATGGGAACAGGTTGCCTGGAGAGAGTTGTGGAGTCTCCATCCTCGTAGATACTCAAACTCCAGCTGGACATGGTCTTGGACAGCCAGCTCTGGGTGACCCTGCGCAAGGGTAGGAGAGCTCAACCAGACCATCTCCAGGAGGCCCTTCCTACCTCTGCAGCCCTGGCCTAACAACCCTAAGAGCATTTCGGGACAGAGTGAAATTATATCTGAAGGCAGTTAAGATCCACCTGCTTGCTCTTGCGCTGGCACAGCCCAGGAGTGCTCACACCATCTCTAATTATCAGTTTATTTCCAGCTGCATGTTTCTTCCTCTCCCTGCAATGTTTAGTATGGGCAGCTCTTGTTACTACCACCACACAGACCAAGACCATAAAGGGTAAGTCCCCCAGCCCACATATCAGAGCTTGGGGGTCTTCAGGCAGGAGCCAGGCACTTGCCATGACACAAAGACGGGTACAAGGAAGCTGGGCAGAGGAATGTGCAGCTGGGTCACATCCTCTCGCAGCCTGCCCTGGAAAGGCAGGTTTAATTGCTGCTTCCTTGCCAAAGCCACACTGACTGGGTTGGGGGGTGGGGGGGGTGAGATTATCAGTCCTGCAGATGGCATGAATTAAAGCTCAGCTGTAATGAACACTGAATGTACCTACAAGAGTTTTAGAAGGCAGGAGAAGCATCTGATGGCAGGAAATAGGAAGTATTTCAGGCACTGCAAAACCCTAAAAGAGTATTCAAGCTAGCTGGCAACAGTTCCCAGGCAATTTGGCAGAGTTAAGAGGACGCGACTCAAGAGATCTTATTGCTAACATTTGGTGTCACACTTGGGCCTGGAAATGCAGTTTCATCAAAGAAGATACATGTCCCAAGTGGTAAGCAATGGCACAACTTTGGAGCTGTTTGTTTGCAAGGCTTTATGGACATAAGCATGCCCTGAAGACATAAGGAGACCTCAGCTTTGAGGGAAATGATGAGAAGTTGCCTTAATGAAGCCTTCCTTGTAATCCCTTTACAGTATCCAGAAACATTACCTTCCACCCCGATTCTTCTGCAGCAAAGCATTCCCACACTACAGAAACACTTTGCAGCCTTAGCAGCACAGGTACTGAACCATCCATAGGGTTACAGTCAGTCTGTACCCACCCTGCAGCAGATACTGAGGGAAATGCTGCCTTAACTTCTTCAGGAAAGGGAGAGGGATTGAAGGCCTCTACTGCTGGGCAAGCATCCTCACTCAGCTTTGAGTTGTTTTACGATGGGTTGATCCCAGCCCTGAGTGTGTTTTCACATGTAGCTATGGATTTGTGTCAAAGTGATAATGTTCTCAGGAGACTGACAAGTAGACATCCTGTTTGTGCATCTTGCAGCAGTCTCTTTGTGTCTCTCCCTTTCCTTTCTTCAACAGAAGAACTACCTAAGCTTGGTGTGAAACTGCTCCTAGGTGATGCTAGCATGGTTAGATACACTGAATTCAGTGCCAGTTGAAGGGTATGTCCCATAAACTGCCATGGTTCAGCTGTGTTATGTATAATTCTGCCACCTCTGACAAAAGAGGAGGAGCACCCTTAGCAATTCAAGATTAGTTTGCTTCTCTGAGATGGTCAGCAGCTTGCCGCACTGAGCTTTTGTCAAGCAGCACCAACTCAGGGCAGGTAGCAGCAGCAGCCAGAGGCTACACCACTGGCCTTGACTTGGTAGTCACTCTTCTCTAAGCATTTTTTGCAAATCTCAGCCCAGGGCTTAGGTAGCAGCTGTCCACCTGGAAAGGCAGGCACTAGGCTGCTACCAGTCTTCATATCAGAGAAAAAAAAACAAACCCTCAAATGTTTTCCTCAGCCAAATATTTTCATAGAATCATAGTATGGTTTGGATTGGAAGAGATCTTAAAGATCATCTAGTTCCAAGCACCCTGGCATAGGCAGGGACACCTCCCACAAGACCAGGTTGTCCAAAGTCCCATCCAACCTGGCCTTGAACACGTCCAGAGGTTCTACAACTTCTCTGGGTAACCTGTTCTAGTGTCTCACCACTCTCACACTAAATAATTTCTTCCTAGTATCTAGTCTACAACTACCATCTTTCAGTTTAAAGCCATTACACCTCGTCCTATCACTACATGCCCTTATAAAAAAAGTCCCTCCCTTTCTTTCTTGTAGTGCCTCCAACCTTAAGTGTTGGAAGGCCACAATAAGGTCTTCCTGGAGCCTTCTTTTCTCCAGGCTGAAGAACAACTGTCTCAGCCTGCCTTCATAGAAGAGGTGTTCCAGTCCCCTGATCATCTTTGTGGCCCTCCTCCAGACTCTCTCCAACAGGTCTATGTCCTTCTTACATTGAAGGCTACAGAGCTGAACACAGTACTCCAGGTGGGGTCTCACAAGAGTGTAGTAGAGAGGGAGAATCATCTCCCTTGATGCTGACCTCCTGGGCCACGCTTCTTTTGATGCAGCCCAGGATACAGTTGGTTTTATAATTTAATCCAACCCTCACACAAGGGGTGTAGTGCCAAAGCAGCAGCTCAGCTGACAGCAAGTGGGACAACACCTGGGGAGCTGAAGCAGCCTGGAAGGATGCAAAAGCACTGGGTTAATGAGAAGCAGGAGAGGCTCCCACCTGTGTGTGGGAGCAGATGAATGGCAAGGGAATGTGGTGGGGAGGTAGGAAGCAGAGCTGTTCTCTATGCCCTCTCCCCTGAGGAAACTACAGCCAGTTTGCAAACCCCCTGTAAACGCTGGAGGCGTAACCAAACACCTCCCCCTGGCCCTAACTCCTTCATCCCTGCACCGGTGGATGTTTGAGTCATAGATAAAGCTGCCTTGTGAGTACCTAAACAAGATCTTAACGCTATCGTCATCAACAACAAAAAACCCTCCCAACCAAAATGCGCATCCTTTGATTGCTACAAGTTAAACCAACTTTTGTTTGTGCAGCACATCCTCCGCCTAAACCAGAGCGACTGGACTCTTGGTCATCTCTCAGACATTGGGAGCACGTTTTTCCGCTCTTCGGAGAGGCCTTGTCCCCGAGAGGACACCAGGGGGACCCAGCCACCCGCTCTTGCTTCCCGCTCTCCTGGGGTGCAGGTTCCTGAGGCATTTCTGCACCCTGCGGGTGTTCCTGGGTTTGTGTAAGCCTCATTTTTACCGCAAAATACACACCCTCCCTGGTTATACCATTTCCTAACACTGCATGGGTATGAAGTTGCAGCAATGCATAACTATATACAGCTGTTTCCTACTAGTGTTATTAAACAGATTCTTTTAACAACTCATAGTGCAAGTGGGGAAAAATGGAAGTCATCAAAGGCGCTTGGAAATTGCTACCTGCATCCCATTATAGAGTTCTACATACAACAAAAATTTAGCATTGGAGAGTTAATTTACCACAGTTTTTGCTTGTTTGTTAAAATATGTCTGTGCAGAACACATGCCCAGCACCACATCACTGACTATTATGCTGTGGCTGGTGAAGAGGAAGTGAAGGGAGAACAAATATACCCAGGCTGACAGCTCAGACCTTGCTCTTTGCTGCTGAGAACACCGTCAGCTGGGCTCTAACCTCGGAAAATGGATTCCGTTATTGCCCATGGCACCGATTCCCTTTCCCAAACATTAGTGGTGTCAACAATCACAGTTTCCTTGGAAAAATATTTTCTCCTTGATGTCCAAAGATGTTGCAAAGTACTCACACAAAAACAGTTCTTCTGCGATATCTTTCCATTCTAGTAACTCAAGGCACTGCCCTCACCCACAGCCAAGGTTGCCCTTTTCAGGTTCAGGGGCAGTGGCGTTTAGTTTGTTGCAGGCTCATGGTTTGTTGGGGTTTCATTCACTCCCATCTTCCTTGTATGGAAAAACTTCTCAGGATTGCAGGAGCAATTAATCAAGCTCCAAAATTCTAGTATCCTTATGTTTCTTAGAGCTGCCACTGTGTCCTCTGCTATAATGCAATCTCTATAAAGAGCTTTAGAAAGCTTGCCTACATACAGTAATGTAAGCAAGATACATTTACAACCTAAATGACTTCCCTTAAGATAGTTCTGATCGGTTTTTTGCTTAGCTTCTTGTTTGACTCTTGCTTTCTTCAAGGTAGTGAAACACCAGCTCACTGCTCTATACAATATTCAGGTATTGGGCTGTTTGTCAGTAGGAGTCAGATTTCTGCATTCTAGTTATTCTGAATTAATGTTTTATTTAAAAGCAAAAATAAAACAACCACACCAGCCCTTGAAACAAGCCCAGGAAAGGAACTGGTTCCACCTAGGTAAACCACAGTGACACATGGACAGGCCCACAAGGAGCACTGGATCCATATGGTAAATATTCAGAGATAAAATTTTACTTCCCATCTCCCAACAGCATTTGAAGGATATAATGGGCTTCCAGTTTAGACACTGCCCTGAAGCAGTGAGTCAGCTGTGTGTGATACTCTCACGTTGTTAGTCCATCTCTGTGTTTTACACCCCTTCCACTCGGATGTGAGGCATGCCCTGCAAACTTCTAGCCCTGGGAAGATGCTGGTAATGGGCTTATAGGCTAAGCGAGCTGGTCACCTTTTCCAGCATTTCATGTTATACACAAGGTAGTTACAGTAAATTCTCCAGAAGAACCTATAAACTGTTACTAATAGTTTAACCCTGAGCTACACATTTAATAAGCGAGGGGGAAATCCCTGAAGTCCAACAACTTACATCTGGAAGACAGACAAGGAAACCAACTCCTAGTTGAAGCAAAAAGTTACAAACTAATCTTCAGAGACAAAGTTAGGCTATTTTGCAATACACATCCATGAAGATAAAGGATGGGTGTTATGTACCAACAACTGTCTTTCCTGAGGGAAACACGCTGTGTGTATTCTTTCTCTTCACACTTCACATTCCTCCCCAAAGCAGACATCTATGGCATATTTTTTCTTGGCATGTCCCATATTCCTCATACCTACCCATACGTGTTTCATGCATCAGTCTCTTCCCGTCCTACTTTACCATTTCTATTCAACTCATTCCTTCCTCTCTGCCCTGCTAAGGACTTGAGTCTACCCCCAATGGGTTGGTTATTTGCATCCCAGCTGCCCCTTCCACTTCTGGAGCCAACTGTTAGTAGCTCGCTCCTCCCTTTAGGAGCTATGTTCAGAGAAGAGATAAATGTGCTGTATATTCACTTAACTTCAAAGCTATAGGTAAAAGCTTGGTGGAACTGAGTAAATGGTAGCAAAAGTCAAGAGTGAATTCTCTGGAACTGGTTTTGTCTGGTATGACAGAGGACCTTGAACCTGCTTCTGTCAGCTGCTATCCACCTCCAGACAGTATCATCCAACTGATTCGGCTGATGCTCCAGAGTGAACACAGCACCTGCAGCAGTGTAATAGCACAAATAGACTTCAATGCATTTGCAGTAATTACTTACGTTCAAGCTTTACTTTGCATCTGCAAAAAAAATAAAGTATTTATATGAAAACTGATGATGGAAGACCCATGTTTCTGCAGGTCCATACCCACCCCTGACCCCCCCCAAAAAAAGCAGATGAGATCCAAACCCAGTTCAGTCCCACGAATGCCTTCAAAGTCTTCGCTACTCAGTACCCATGAATTCCCAATATGTATTTGGAAGTGCAGGCAGCTCTCTGCCTATCTGCGTGCTTGCAGCCAAGGTACACATGCTAGACTTACAGGCTTTCGAGACTTTCTCATTGAACACTCTCCCCTTTTCTTCAAAGCGTTCAACAAGCACAAAACCCATACTTTCCAGTCTGGTTATACTTCCCAGTATGACTTTGAGATGTGATCTTTCCACTCCTGACCTTAAGTGGTCAGCACAGGTGTTTAATGTAAGATACAGGCTGCCAGCCAGCTTCCTCTCAGAATTGCAAGTGTCTTTCGAGAAATACCCAAGAGAGACTTCGTGTTTCCCTGGTGCAGCATTTGACTTTACTATGCAAAATGATCCCCTGCATATTGTGCTCAACAATGTGATAATTAAAAAAACGAAGTCTACACAGGATGGTTGCAAGTGCTAGAAAGGCTTCTTCCTTGTTCAACGTAAAACAAAGATGGGGAAGAGAGAGAACATAGAAGAAATTACACAGCACTGCAACATGGAAAAAGCCTCAAAGCACTCTGGGATCAGGTCTGCTGCACTCAGGTATCAACCTAACACACTGACAAGCATCATCACCTTAGAGCAGAACCGAGCACAACAGGTACCCAAGTGCCATGAAAGGTGCACTAGGGCTGGCACACTCATCTGGAGATCCAGCTAACTCTTCCTGAACCAGTACAAGACAGACTAGCAAGTGCAGGGGGGCTTCACAAGAGTTAGGGCAACAGCAGAAGAACAGCCAGACAGATACTTGATTACCATACGGTCATTATGAAGCTTATTAAAAAGCTTAGGGAAATTGTGTGACATCTCATATGGGTGGGCATCTGTAGACTACCATTCTTCTGCTGTCTTCAAAGGGCTCACAGTTCATTGGGAGCTGCACAAAACTGAAGAGCTCCCATTTTACAAGTCCTGTTTGAACAGGACTTTCATTTTCCACCTCATGTACCTGACAGGAAGTGGTGAAAAAACTAGAGCTGCCTCTAAGTCAATCATTACCCTCCAGCCAGCCTAAATCTAGTGCTGTTCTTGAGGGAACAAATCATGAGGATAATAACCACCACACCCAGGTACACTTTTTTTTTTTTACTGTAGGCAGTCTGAAGAAAAAACAGATCTTTCTCCAGAGTAGAAATAGCTCTGGTTTAAAAAAAAACCAAAACAAAGCAAAAGAAAACCAACGAAACCACCACAACAAAAACCCCAGCAAACAAAAAACCATGACAACTCCCCCAAAATCCACATGCCCTCTTTATCAGGGGGTATTTTTAAATTAGTTGCTATAAAGTAGTTTTAAACGTTAAAGATTACAAATAACCACATAGTTTTCAAGAACCTTTATACATCATCTTTTTTAATTAGATTAGCTTTACAAGCAACTTGAGAGCTCTTTCATAATGAACACTGCTTTTCAAATTACACAACTTTATAGGCAACCTGTAAATGAATCCTGAATTTCTTTGCCTGCTATAGATAAAGGTCTCATATTTCACAGCCAGCTAACATCATGAATAAAAATAGCATTATGAAGCTTTATCTTTAACCAGGACTAGACACATACAGATCATAAGACAGTTTAAAAAATAGTTTTAAAACAAGGATCTGCTTGGTGATGCTCAAGACTGAATATTCAACCGACATGAAATGAACAGTTTCTAAAGGACATGGAAGAAATGGCTGACCTGATTTGTTGACCCTATTGTAATGACTTACATGGAGTGAAAAATTAAGCACTTTTTAAACCTGTCTGGCAAGCACAAACCTACAGTGTGATTAGAATTTGATACGCCCTATAACTGCAAAAGTTTGAATTACAGCGGGACTGAAATGAATTTAAAGGCTTATGCTTACACTTCTAAAACAAACCCAACCAAACCTCCGTTAAAGTAGTACTAAAGAAGATGAAGTAGAAGAGGTGGCTTTTTTGCTTGTTTCATTGGTAGCCTAAATGCACCGCAGACCAGACAGTAATGAAGATTTGCACTCCTTGGCCAGGTTGGCAGAGGCACTTACAGTAAAGGTATCCTGTCTGTTTTTCTGAGAAGAAAGGAGGGAAGAGGAAGAGAACTGTAAAGGGCAAGAACTTACTAAGAAAAGGAAAAGCAAAATCAAAACAAAACCTGGGATATCTGTTGGTTCTCCTAAATGATATACCAATACTGAATTTTTTCCCCCTTCTGTCAGTTTGTTACTAAACAATTAGCTTTTTCATGTTTTACATGAACAATAGCAATCTTTTTAATAAAAAATTACTGAGCTTTCCATAGAAAAGGTCTCTAATTGAATACAAACTATACAGATGTTAAAATTGTCACAAGTTGTAATATATACAGAAATATTTCTGTACACTCACATTGTTTTGGCTAAGTAAGGAAATAAGGGACAGATAGAAAACTGCAGTGGGTAAGCTGATCAACCCCCAAACTCCTGTTAATATGAATGCTGTCTTCTTAGGTTTGCTTTTGTTTTCTCAAGCTTTTAAAGCTCAGGAAAAAAAAAAAAAGGAAGGAAAAAAAACCCATTAAAGAAACCAAACAAAAAAATCTGTGTCCAAAACGTCCATTTCTTAAAAATAAGAAAATTTCTGCACATCTCACTTTTACTCTGCGATGTCCCCTCTCCTTGATAAAATGAAAACAATGTACAAGAAAGTAAATGTTTTCTTACTAAATATATACCTCAGTACTGATCAAAGGACAGTGCCTTTTTGGGGAAATCCTTCAGCATAGTGAAAACCTAAAGATGTATTGCACAAGGAGCCTACAGTGATGCACTTCAGCTTCAGCGTGCTGCCCATCTCCTTGATACTATATAATAGATCAAGGTGTCAACTTACAGACGGCATGGGACACCAACATTTGAAGAGGAAATTAAAAAAAAGTCAATTTTAGATATTTTATTAACTTATATACAAAGGAAAGGGGGAATGGCAAGTATTCTTTAGAAAAGGGAGAAAGCTCAAAATTTTCTGTCAAGTACACAAGGAGGTTCTGGGTACCTCTAATAACCTAGGAAAGCCCTTGTATGTTCTTGTAACTTGATGGTGTTTACTAGGTCCCCAAAGCCAATGACAGCAACCAATAGTGTCAAGTTCACTTAGTGCCAGTCACTTAAAAAACCAAACCAAAACAAACAAACAAAAATAAAACAACAACAAAAAAAAAAAAAAAAAAAAAGAGAAGAGACAGAAACTTCCCCTCTGTGGAGTCAACATACAACACCACAAACTGAATGTTACTAATAGCAAGATACTGATTTGCTTCTGTTAATAAGGTTCAAGAGGACATAGTCAAAAAAAAAATACAGCAGCAATCTTTAAAAGTTAAGATTAGTGTGAGATATGATATAAAACAATCAGGTTTTTTAGCTGGTAATTAAAGTGCTCCTTTTCTGACTTAAGGTGTAAAGAAAATTAAAGTGATTATCAGTTACTGGCAACCCTTACATTAAATTAGGTCTTTCATGGCAGAGGAGAACAGTATGAACAGTTTTACAAAAATAGATTAATGTTATTTTGGAGAATACTGTGATTTTTTTTTTTTTTTCTTTTTTTTTTTAAGACTCAATTTTGATAAACTGTACCTGGTCATACAAAAATTACCCAAAATTCAAACTTTTACCATATAAAAAAAGGGAGAGATGAATTGGAT
This sequence comes from Coracias cyanogaster, assembly GCA_033124195.1. NCBI lineage: Eukaryota > Metazoa > Chordata > Aves > Coraciiformes > Coraciidae > Coracias > Coracias cyanogaster. Next base: position 19,459 of record JAVSBS010017904.1, read on the forward strand.
TCAGCTGGATGACAAGTCTGGCAAAATATAAGGATGGACAAATTCTATGTAGGGCACTTATTTATGTCCAGATGCATATGCTGTTTCTTACTGATTGCTTATCTTCTTCACATAAGCAGTCACAGGCCTGGAGTCACAATCACATAGTACAATGCTTCAGCAGTCAAAGAACCTTCTATTTGATGCAATATTGAAACACTGTTTGCTTCTTTATTAAAATGTTGGTTTGTTGTTGATTTTCCTTTATCTTGTTATTCACATTCAGAAGTTAATAGATAGCATCAAGATTTATCAGGGAGAATAGCAAGGGGAGTTGCTAAATCAAAGGCTTATAAAACGTCTTTCCCAACTGAGTCAGAAGGTTTATTAAGTTCAACCCTCACACCTTTTTCACCTGCAGAAACATGAAAAGGAAATCAGTATTATTTTTCAGCATTTATCAAAGTACAGTCTATAGAATCACTACATCAATTTCCAGATGAGTTTTAAGAGATTATTTCAAAGATTGTCTAGTACATATGATCTAGCAAGATCAATATTTTTCTGTACATGCTCTGTAAAACAATGTTAATGAGCCGTGGTTACTCATCATATCTGGAAGCGGACATATATTTAGCTGCTCAAGTAGAAGACTGGATATTTCACATAATACGTGCAGTTCTGAAGCTCATCATCTCAGCCTTTATAAAGACTTATGAATGGCCAATTGGGAATCTGAGGATATTGTCCACTATTCTGTATCAGATTACCTGGAGTTTCTGGGTATTTACCTTTGTAAAGAAACTGAGGGATTTTTAAAATGCAACATTCCACCTGACTTGCTGCCAAGAAAAAAAATAAATCAACAAAACAAAACCACCCACCAACCCACATTCCTTCTGTCTTTTTTTTTTTTTAAATTGACTTAGATAACTTCAGGTACCCCAAATAAAAGTTTGACTATCAAAACATTAACAGACACAGCATCCCATACTGAAGAAAAACTCACACATATGGCTTTAGACAGACTGATAGTAAGCCAAAACTGAATAGTCTATTTTAGGACATTTTATTCCATAACGTTATATTTTATTGTTAGTGGAAAATAACAAGCACCTTGCACAACTCTTGCTGCAGATACAGAGCAAATAATGCAATTTTAATTGCAAACAAAAACTGAAATCACAACAATAAGATAATATAAATGAACCAATTACACACCAAACTGATACGGAAGCTTAACCCATCCAACCCAGCGTGCCTTCCCTAAGTGACTGCAGTCTAGGGGAGCCCTGGAGAAGGAGAGGGATTAGAGTGCAGCACCTTCCCTGCACACGCAAGCCCACCCAAACCCCTTTCCTGCTCTGAAAGGGCAGCAGCTGAAGCTGCACGGAGACAACTGAAACAGCTCTGATCCATCAACGCTGGCTCCAGGAGCTGTGCGGTCCCACACGTGTGACACA
>JAVSBS010017905.1:0-14859 GCA_033124195.1 Coracias cyanogaster
TGCTTCCCCTAGGAACTTATGGGAAAAAATTCTATATGTAAAAAAGAACAAAAGGGAAGAAAATCTAACCCCCAACATGCCTTTAGAAGTCCCTTCCAACCCAACACATTCCAGGATTCTATGATTCTGTGATTCTATGATTACTTGGTGATGAGTTGGTCTGTAGTCTGGTAATTTAAGTCTTCATCTCTGTAACTCCTCAATTCCATGGTCTTGATTTACATGGGTCACTGAAGTTAAACAACAATGCTTAGTGAATTAATCTGTAAATTCAAATGAATGTGACTCACCTCAGCGCGGTCACCATGTAACTGTACTGATCTGCACTTTGGGAAGCAAGTTGCTTCACATTTTCTTAAGGGAGAGTGTAGACTAAGCTAACTACTTCAAGCCTGATACGTCCAATCTGTCATCACTCTGTTGCATCCAAATAACAGACTCAGCTGTTTGAACTCTCCACCAGATTGTTGCCTGACAAATCACACAATTCATGTGTGCCAGATAAACATGCCTTATGGTTTGTCCTGCCATTCTATGCATAGACCATTATTACTCCAGTTACAGTTATGTTAACAATTTTATTTTATTACACTCTGTTCAAACTGCACATACAAATTATTTGCTGCTTTTTTTATCTCTCTTTTCCTGGTGCTGAGGTTTCCCTTCCCATGCCCCTTTGGGTTCCCATGGTGATGACTTCACCCTGGATGTGGGCAGGGGATGAGAGGGAATTTGCAGACAGTCATCAGCATCCTGAGTTCTTCACTGTGAGAGTTTGAAGTGGAGGATAGGGGCATCGTCCTCCTTTCTCTTGAGTCCCTTTCTTGTTTGCAAATACAGTCCTCTTGTTCTTGTGTTAGTGTGGAAGTTTATTACAATTTACTAAACAATGTGTTTTATCTTTAATGTTTTGTTGTCTCTCTGTCATTCTTTCAAAAAGTACCCATCTCAAAAAGCTCAATTCCTCTGTTGAAGATCAGTGATCTGCCTACCACTATAAGGTCTCTGGTACCATCCTGTGGCCATGCATTCAAGGCCTTTGCTAACATCCAGTGTCTCTAACTCTTCTCTGCTTCAATTTGATACCAGGCTCATAGGTAATTCATTCAACACTGAAAAGCCACTTGTTATTAGTAGCTATTAGGCACAGAATCAGACAGTTGTGTGGTGCTGCTCCTATACAGTTGTATCTTGTATAATTATCTAAAGTTAAGTGAAAGTTAAAAAAAAAAAAAAAGCAAATAAGTAAAAAAAGAGACTGAGATTCTCTCCACCTCTTGACTCCCTTTTTCCTCGTATTACAGAGCTGTTTTGGCTGAAACCTACAGCATTATGATGAGAAATAATAAAATGTGGTGCAAGACCAAAGAAAAGAAAAAGCAATCAATTCCCTGCAGAGTCTATGAGGAGAGATTTAAGCATGACACAGACCAGCTTTGTGAGGGCTTGCTTTTCATTTCTTGAGCCTGTGCTACCTATGAAAATTAGAAAGTAGTTTGGGAATCCTCAAATATGTGAGCAACAGGAAAACTCAAATGGTGTTCTCCTTATCAGAAGCAATGCATTGTTTTGTTGGAGTGAACCAGAACTTTTCCCCCTTTTCAACAAGACTGCAAAGGATAACTGACTCACAGTCTTCATTCATTGGCATGGTCAAAGTGTTCACTAAGCTTCCTATGCTCTGGTTATTGCTCTGCTTGTCCAAGAGCAGAAGATAATTGTTGTGACAAGCCATGGCTCAAGATACACAGCAAAAATATCAGTGCTGTTCTTCTTTCCTTCCTTCTAAATAGATATCAAGGCATTTTTACTTACACTGAGTGACACAGGAAAAAAAGGTGGCTTGTGTTGATATCTGAACTGTAATAAATGTTGGAGAATATTGTTATGGCAAAAAAATCACGATATAGAAATAATTTGCACTTTGGGATTACTTAGGCCAAAACCAAACCAAATATTTAAAATTTTTATACATCTAAATTCTATTGAGAAGCTCAAAGACTTCATTTTCCTTCAGTCTTATGTTAAACTTTTCTTTTACTGAAGCAATTGAACAGTACGCCAGCATAGTGTATTTAAAGTTAACAAAAGACTTTATGGCACAGGAATATATGATGATTTTGTCATGTGTCTCAGAATATTATTAATATTAAGGATTTTAATGTCTTCATTTTATGATTTATTCTCACATTAATACATAATCCCTATTTTTCATTTTCTGTAGCTTCCCAATTTGTATGAGAGCACTAGGTCGTAAAGTACTCAGATTTCTGTTCTTTTAGACTGTTTTGAAGCTTTAACCTTTGTGGTTTTAAATTGAAATCTACTTTCCCATACTTATACTATGAGAAAAGAAAATGCATTTCTATTTGGACCTACAGTGGTTGATTTTTCATACTCACTGTCTTAATAATTAGGTTATGAATGGATATGAATTAATTGCATGAACATCAGCAATATAACCCTCTACCTTCCTGATGTTATGAGTATGCTGTTTCTATTGCCCTCACCAAGAATTCTGTTTATGCACCTACTGAGAGATAATTTCATAAATACATAGGCAACAACTCACTGATTTGTGAACCTGCAGCTCATTTTAGCTGCCGGGCCTTGGATTTTATCATTTGAATTTATTATGTTGAAAAATACCATGTGTCACTAAGCGTTGGCAGATGTTGGCAAAGGAGACCTTTGTAAAGGCAGTACTAAAGTTACATGTCTATTTTAAAAACACAGGTGTGAAAATAAATCAAGTACTCTCTAGCTATCCTCCAGCTTTATAAGATGACCTGTACCTCACAATAGCCTCTTTGGTTTCAGTGATGCCTCTTCCTCAACCTTTACTTATCAAAGCAGTTCAGTCAGTAGCTGAAGAGTTAGATGTTGAGCTGAACCAAACCCCAAATGATGTGGAACTGCTGCAAATAAAGGCAGTATATTTGGGGGCTCATCCCTTTTAAAGCTAAATAGCAATAACAAAACCAAACAATCCTGTGCCAGTTACTGAGGAACTCTTACCAAAACTCATCCTCTCTCAGATAAGGAGGGCATTGTGGTGGTTCAGTCCCTGCCAGGAGCCAAGCCACATGGCCACTGCCACTGTCCCACCACCTTGGACAAGGGGAAAGGCAGGAGTGCCTGAGAATGCCTTTTTGGGTTGAGAGTTTAATACAATGACACACAAGAAACAATCGCAGTAACAACAGCAATGACAACAATGAGAAAAACAATGTACAGAATGAGTGATACTGTGAGGACAAATGGACAGAGAAGAGTGGACCCGAGCGGAGTGGCTAAACGCCTGTGCTCTCAGGGCGGAACCAGAACTGGCTCCAGGGCATGATGTCAGCAGGGTATGGAATAGCCTGGCCGCACCAAATTAACCCTGTCCTGGCCAAAGCAGGACAGGCAGCGAGCAGGGGAGGTTGCGTGGAGGTTTTGCCTGTGGAGTTCTAAGGAAAGAAGAGCAAGCTCTGGCTCTTGGAAAGCAGAAAACTAGGTGTAGAGTTTGTCTAGCGTGGCTAGTTCTTCAGCGGTGACTAGTTGCTCAGGGTGGATGGTTGGGAGCTTGCTGGGGCTGTGGAGGTTGCTGTGAGAGTTGAGCAGCTGTCATGTACACTGGAGGGATTAGGGTGGGCAAGGTATCCTGCTATCCTGAGTAGTGAATAGAGAGTGCCTAAGACCACTGAGACAGAAGATGGTAGCTCACAAATGAGAGATTTTGTGCCAGGGATGGCTATAAGAACATTAGCCATCTCCACCAACCACATCTTCAGGTAGCTCTCATCTGTTGCTCATTGTCTTAATAATGATAGAGCAGAGGAAAAGGAGAATAATTTTAACCACTCCTCCAGAGGAGAAGGTTGAATGCTAGACCGATTGAAAAATCCCACAGTATTTAAATTAAAGATTCTGTCTGAGGTCTCTCAGAAGTGCAGGGCATCACCAAGGCTACTATATAAAGTTTGGTGTGTCAACCTGACCAGACAGCAGGCCTAATATGCATATACCCAGTGAATCTTCTGACATGAGAGTGGCTGAGATGGAGCACCAGAGAGAAACAGGGGTTCACGAGGAGTATTATGGGGAACTTATCTCGCTGCAGCACTCCTTGTACCACAAGGCAGGATGTAAGTCATTAGGACGGAGAGTTATCTGCTAGGAAGGAAAAGCCTAGTATCTTGGATTTGTCCCACCCTTTAGTGGATGTCATACTCAAGGACTGAAGAAGCTCCTGGAGCAGAGAGAGTCATTTTAAAAGCAAGTAGAAGTGATGGGTGACAGTGGGAATCCATGATCACAGGGATTGGTGAACTCAGAGAAAACGTTAAGTGTAAAAATATCACAGAAGCAGCCCACAATGCAATCCTTGTGTGTGGATGTCCCCATGTTAAGCGCTAAGACCATATTGATCCTGTGATCAAAGCCATGACAGTTGTTAAGTCTAAGTTATATCAGGTAGTAGCAGTGGAGTGGAAAGAACACATCATCACCTCGAGTTGAGATGTGGAGAAAATTCTTGCATTCATTAAGCTGTTTGTAAAGACAGTTTTATCTTGTCCTTGGAAATGCCATTCAAAGTTTGATCTGGAGTGATTTGTGGGATGAAGTTCAAGACATTAGAGAAGAGTCACTGTAGTATCAACCTGAGTATAGCAGGTTTATTATCGTATTAATATCCAATAAATCCCACATGCAGGTGGGATTTTTTGCAAAAATCTCTTTTGCAAAAGCAAGCTATGACAATGAAACAACTAATAAAAAATGAACCACAAAATTCCAGAAAACCCACCTAGGTGCAGTCTGGAGCCTAAAAGAGACCCAACAACTGCCTAAAATTTCTCCTGAGAGCCTAGTGCAGTTGTGCTGCATTTAAAAACCAAACCAACAAACAGAAGCAGTAAAAAGCATAAAATATTTAAAGGATGAATAGGAAAGTTGAGCAAGTGTTAAGTTTAGCATTAAAAATAAAAAAAAAGTTTAATCCATAAAGTATGGCCAGAGGGAAACCAGAAATTAATACGTTTAAAAAAAAAAAAAAAAGCAGATCACCAGGAGTTAGACATGGGTGAGATTCCCCAAAGTGACCCTTATTGCAGCAGACATATTCTGGAATAAGGAAGATTCCTGTGTACATTAATTTGCAAGCTCTATACCTTCAAGAAAGCAAGTTTTCATTGAGAAGTCTGTGTTCCAAACCTAAAGGCCATAATTTCAGCCTGGCTCTGAGTACAGTTCTCTATAACCAGGGGCCAAGGCAGCATTCTGCACCTGGAGCAGGGGACACACGCTGGTCACAGGTCATGTGATTAAAGACAATTATTTTCTACAAATGTGTATCATTTTGCAGTACAAGGCCCTGAAGCACAGAAATCTTTAACAAAGAAATCTGTATAAACTCTTCAGTTAATGTGTCCTATTTAGATTTTAATCAATTTAATCTAGGAGGTGGCCTTATTCCCAAGGCTTGGGTGAGTTTATGAAGCATTGGCTGAGCTGTTACACTTGGGGAAAGAGGGTGAAGGGGTAGGAAACAAGGAAACGTTTTATTCAGCAGGCCGTTTTGATAGAAAATAGTAGATCTGGTAATTGTGTTAAGGGGAAGAAAAAGGATATAATACAGCTGGAAAAAATGTTGCCTCCAAGACATTTTCAAAATTCTGGTGTGAGCCATATTTACAGGAGCAGGGTGCTGCCCACTCTCCCAGGGAACACTGAGTGAAAAGCTCACCCCGTATGCTGGAAGACTAATGTCAGTTGCTGTGTATGGAGATAAGACCCATCACACTCATTCTATAATCAGTGAGTAGTGAGGTATTCTAGGAGTTGTTTGCACTCTGTCTTCATAGCAATGTCTCCAGCCTCCAGTACAAGGCACCTTACACAGAAATAAAGAGGTAGAAAGAACAGGCTGAGAAGTCCCTCACCTGAATGGGATGCCAGCCAGGAAGGGTGTCAATCCTTGTTTCAGGGAGGTGTTTTCAGTGTGAAATGACATCAGAATAAAATCTTAAGACCCCTTTCTAAACATACATTCAATGATACAACATTTCTTTAAGATGGGCATGAAGAAGTGTGAATCTCCTCCCGTCTGGATGGGAGTTGACTCCCTCCACCAGTGAAGGGAGTGAATGTTGTTGTGGAGTGGGAGCACTGTCTCCTTCTACAGCTGGAAATCAATCCTTGAAGGACTTGTTTCCCCAGGCATTCTTCATCTAGGAGCAGACACATGGGGTCAGACCGTCAGGCTCTTCCCATCATGGCAGATGCAGAGGGGAGAATGCGAGAGTTGGGAAATGACAGTCATGAACTTTCAGAGCTGGAAATGGTGCCTTTGTTTTTAGTAGCTGTCAGTGGATTTCTCCTCTGTGAAGTGGTTCAGTGATTTCCAAATTCACTGTGGAGCATTCATTTCCAGTGATGCCTCCAGATGTCATTGCAGGGTAAGCAGCAGGAAAGACAGTACAACTGCCTTGATAGATTGGTAATGAGCAGCAGAGAGCAGGCACATGATACTCTACCCTAACAGAACTGCATGTTTTAACCCCACTAAATACTTTTACTGCGGTGCCAGAATGGCTCATACCACTGGATGTGCAGTTCTGTGTCATCTGATCATTTCATCTTCTTAACTACAAATGACTGCAGGGATAAAGCAATTTATAAACTGCAAAATCATTCCATAAACATTACAAGCGTTTTGAGAGTCAGCTACATCCATGCGACATTTTGCTGCAATGTTTCAAACAAGTGTTTTTATAAATGGCAAAAAGGGAAAGCCAGTCATTTTAGTAATACACAGGAAAACAACACACATTACAAAAATCAAATGCTCTTGCATAATAAAACTATATCCAGGATCTTCAGTCACAGCATTGCTAATTAAAACTTTCCAATTTTTCCACGTTACAGTCTATCAAGCTCTGTAGTTTTATGCATATTAATGTCCCAGGGATATAAACTTTTTAAAAATTTTCATCGTTTGTGTGAACATAGATGTATTATTTTTTTCCCTTGATAGACCTCTCTCAATTTCTCTTCATTGTAACAGAAACAAAGATCTTCCTTTAAATTTTCCATCTGTTAGCTTTACTACAGCGTAGTATTATAATCAGATCAATTTATTGCACCGGTATCACATTTTATTTTCTTTTTACTGTGTGGTTATGTCCCCTCAAAAATTGTTTTCCCCTTATTCACCATCAGTGTTCAATTCTACCTTTTTTATTTAACATCAGCCATTTATACCAAGTAAAATTAAGAGCTCAAAAAGGGGAAAGTTGTGATCTTTTGGAACTCAAAATAAACCTGGAGATAAAAGAAAGAAAGTGAGCAGGAACCGCAATATCTCCAGTGTGTCCAGAACTTCCCAAGCAAAGTAACCAGACATGAAGAAAATGTTTTTCTCCATTTCACTATGTACAGTTATGTATGCAATGGAAATAAATGAAATATATATATGTAAAAGGATATGCTACCTGTCCATAAGTATATGAACGCAGTATATTCTAGAGAGAAAGAAAAGTGTTGTCAGCTAAAGAATAAACAACATAAACCAGGTGTAAATTTAGCTTGATAATTAGGAAAGGGTTCCTTGGTGGCATTATCTTGCAGAACAGACTTCTCTCCCAGGGGCAGTGAAAAAAACCCAAACAAGCAAATGAAGAAAGTGCTCAGAAGATCGAGCACGATACATTTCAGATATGTTTGACCGCTGTCTGCCAGTCAGTGCTGTCTGGCTTGATATGCAAAAAGCTTGATGAAGTATCCAAAACCACAACAAAGTAGAGAAAAGTATGAGGTTTTTGCCTGCTTCTTTGCTTAGTGCACGTACAAAACCTGCCTCTGGTCAAACCGGTGTTGGCCAGACTGTGTAGCTGCCTTCCAGCTTAGGGTTGGGACTCCCTTTGAGACTCAGTCCCAGGGGCAGTGACCAGGGTAATGCCAAAGGTATGAGCAGACTGACCTGCACACCTACATGGGGAAGGGGCTGTGGGGTCTCCCAGGTTTGGCAGGACCTGCCTCAGAGAGCAAATGGCCATCTGCTATCTCATCCCACTGAAGAAAATCAGCCTACTTTGCAGAAAATTCTCAACCTCACGCTGGAATCGCAGGGATCAGACAGACTTGAGTGAAAGCAAGGAGGGAAAGTAGCATTATCTAATCCTGACAATGGGAAGAGAAACAGAGAACTGCAGGTGGATTTTGGGAAAAATGCCTCAGAGGATGCTTGCAATGCACTAAGTCATTTAGATGTTCTCTTCCAGTAGTCTTAATTGCTTCTCTTGCTTATGTTACTGTTCACTTTCTCAAGCAATAATGAGAGCCGAAAACATTTTTTTTCATTACGATCATTTGAAATTGTCACAAATAACCACACAGACTGCTTTCCACTTTTCAGAGAATCCATCAAGCAAGAGTATTGTATCACTTCAGTTAGTGTAAATAATGTTAAAGCTGGCTTAGCTTTAGAGGGCCTGACCCCCTACACGGTGACATCAGTGTGTGCAATTTCAGCAACCTCAGGATGTGGTCATGTGCCATCACTGCTCAAAACACCATTCAGAATATGGCAGAAGTTATTGCCTCTTTTCTCATGAGCTACTGCAACCAGTGCAGGACCCGTTATCAGGAAAGTATGAGACACACCTAAAGACACATTGTTATGAAGCCGTAAGTACTGTTGAGATTGATTCCTCTAAGAAAACAAAAAGGTGAAAAGAGGTGACTAATGAAACATGACTTTTTGTAAATAGTAGATGAAAGATCAAAAATAATTATTCATATGTGGAGTCCTAGTGGGGGTTACAGAGGTAGCAGCTACCAGCCTTCTGTACAGACTGGACAAGACTATTAAATCTCTCCAAGCGATGCTTGGTTACACCGAGTAAATTGTGTTCTGTGGTTACCTGTCTTTCTGCGTAGTTTGAGGTGGGAACAGATTATTTAGAACTGGAAACCATCCATGCTTTGTCTAATATTAAATACACTTATAAGCAGAAATGCTCTCATTTTAAGCATTTAAGCACTTAGAGAAAAGAAAATTCATCAAAAGATCACTGGTTTATGCAGTGAAAGAAGAAAAAAGCTGCATGAAGTTTGTTGACCAAAGTCAGAATGGTTTCAAGTTTATCTTTGGGTTGAAGCAGTTAGCAAGCAGAGTGGTAACAAGACTCTTTTACTGTAACAGCTCTTGTAAGAACAGCAGCAGCACCCATCCTCAGAGCATTTAGTGAAGGAAAAACTCCTAACTCAGCCTGCAAAACAGTGACATTAATTATTGCCTGGCTAATAGGAAGGCTAATGAAGATTTTTTTAGGTGGATAAGTGTACGTCTGTGTCATCTGCAAGAGTTTTGACTCTGGATCACTCTGGCTAATAAAATGTTTGTGTCACAAAATCCGTTTTGTTTTACTGTGAACAGTCTTGTAGGATCTCAGTACCAGAGAAAAGAAACCCTGCTAATTGATGAAGTTTATCACAAGGTTCTAACATTCTGCATAGATGCTTCAGTCTTGTACTATATTTAAGAGAGGTTTAAAAATATATCAACTGAAGTCTTTTTAGCTATCAGGCCAGCCTGTTTGAGATTTCATTTGATGACGTGTATGAAAGCTATAGCAGAAGATTTTCACCTTCCTCAACTTGTGTATTAGGCTAGTTTTTCACTTCAGTTAGCATAACCTCTGAGAGCCAGTCTTTATTGTTTTCCCTCATAAATACCTCTGACATGTAAATGAAAGATTATCATCCCCAGGCACAGAAGATGTATCAGCTTGTTGCAAGACCATGAGAGCCTACTGAGTTGGGGTCTCAAGCGTTCTGTGGGATCATATCCATTTTGCTTCTAACAAAGGCATTCATTCATACACATTTTTCTAATGTCTCAAAATGAAGGAGTTAAAAAACCTCAACACTTTCAAGAGAGAATTCCTCAGTGAAGGGGAGCCAAAAAAGCCATGGAGGCTTTTTTCTGAAGTCTTCTACAGAGGCAGTAGCAGACCAGAGACCTGAACAAGCATCCTGCCGAGTTTCAGACAAACTGTGCAAGATAAACTCAGTAGTGATGCCAAACATTGCAATCAATAATTATAATAAAAAAAGTTTATGTTTTAAAAATCTCATTGCAGCTTGTCAGCATTTTGATGTTTTCACTTACAAGATCCTTGGGAAAACTGCAATGTTTGTTCTCAGTTATGTTACATGTTACCTGTATTCAGGTCAAGGTAATTCCTGCTAGCCAGGGGATGCCAGAGCATCAAGGACAAGCTGCACTGAGTTTGCTATGTGGGTATGTTTGCAGAGTCATTCCAGTGAGAATTTTCCACCTTCTGAGCTCCGTTCCTTGATACCCTCTTCTACTGTGTGCAGAGCTTGGAAGGCTTGAGTAGTCCTTATCGTGCTTTGTTTTTCATATAAAGTATCTAACAAACAATTTGGGTAGCAGATGTTAGGCATCCCACAAATACACAGAATTTTGTTTATTGATCATTACACCAAAAAGGACATGTGTCCAACTAATCTGTTTTATCAAAAGCTGACGTTCAATCTCCTACTATTGCGGGCAAGCTCAATGTGGGGACCTCTAGCAACGCACTGCAGGAATGGTAAGTGACACCAGGTACTTACAAGCTGCATCTTCCTTCTTGACAACCTATTTTGATCTTCCTCTTGTTATGTATGCTAGGGAAGTGTAAGGCCCTTACACACTTGCTTCAGACACACAGTGAAGTCTTGAACTGTTAGGAAAACAAAGGTAGCCCAATGGCTTTCTATATTTCAGGCTAATTGTGAAAATTCTGTGATTGTTTAGTTGTTAAGGAGCCAATATGTATGTGATAGCATGTTAGAGAGACAGAATGTTTCTCGAGGGGTCCTTATCATTTTGTAAACATGGCTAAGCTAGGACACAAATTGCAAAAACATCCTTGAGATAAGATATGAGCCTGCACAGAATGTTGAGTTGTCAAGGCTGTTCAGATAGATAGGGTAAGTTATGGGCTTACACAGGATACAGGATAACAAAGCAGCTGAATTCTGTCATGAACATTGCCAAACTAGGCAGGAGGTTAAAAGGACATAGTGAGGAAGACCCAGAGCCTTCATTGGACGACCACCTTACAACCACCAATCCATTTTATTACACATGCTCAAGGGCCATTTCTATATGTTAATTAGTTCTTAGAAATGTAACGAATATGTTAAGTGTTTCCTGGAATTCTGATGAATATGTATGGCGTTATAATATATATACTCTGTAATTTTACTCAATCGGCGGAGCACTTATGGTGGATGATCCCCAGTGCTGCCTCTGTGCTGCGTTAAAGAATACCTGCTTGATAAAACTCTTACTGAGCTGTGCATCATATGTAAAGATGCCCTCCAAGTGTCTTCGCTGCCCATTTCAGTGATGCTGGAATAAAAGACTTAAAACACAAACATGGCAAAGTCACAAATGCTAGAGCTGGTTACCATAGGATAGTAAATTGCTCTGCTGTGTGTGTCCATAAAATTAGCCACCTGGTAATATTTAAACAAGTGCTATCTAATGCAAAATAAGCTATTCTCTTCCAAGACAGTTTAGAGATAACGTCTTTTTAAATGAGTGTTTAAGCATTGTCTCAGGATGAATTTCAAAATGACTGTTTTGAGAAAAATAAACACCAAAATGGTACTAGAGATTAGACCTATGTGAAGCAGAAAGTCAGCAGTTAATAACGTCTAATGAAAAGGAAAATCACAAGGAATGAGCTAATGAAGACCAAAACAAACAAACAAGCTGAAGGCACTAATGTATCTACAGCATATATATGTAGAAAGACACGTATTAAATGGACAGCCTGCACACTTGTGAACTGCAGGATATAACTAAAGTGCTAAAAAGAATAAGCAATGAGAAGCAGTTGGCTTTTTCAGTTTGTCAGGGACAAAATGAGGTCTAGATTTCTCCTGCACTAGAAAAAGAGATTCAAATTACCCTGAACTGAACAATTAAAAATATACCACTTGTGGTTTCCAGTCACATGAAAACCTAATAAAGTACTCTTCATATAAACCTGTTTTGTCAATGAGGTATGTCCCAAACAAAGATTTTCTCTCTCTTTCCCACTTAGATCATTTGCTACAGTAAAGATGGTACTGTTTCAAGTAAAGTTTGTTTCCCAGCTGGCTACTCACAACTAAAAATTACTAGAAGTAGCAGTCCCCCGATTCAGCATTACTTTGGCAGAAGCAGGGAAGCATGGAACATGTTTAAGCAACGCCCCAAATTAATCAGAACATATTTTAATGTACAGGACCTTCAGTTTTTATTTTCTTATTTTGTATATGTCTGTAATCAGGAAGGAAATAAATACGTATTTTTAGATTTTAAGTTAAGACACGGACAGATTTTCTAAAATCTGCAGGACTTAAACTGCATGTTTGTGGAAGAATAGAAGAGACATCTGCAGGTACATATCTTTATATAATCAAATTAATTTATTTGAGTCTATAAGCCTTAGTCTTTATCCATTTAAAGCCTATTAAATCAGGCTGCATTGTATTGAGTTTATATTTATCATATAATAATATTTATGTTTCAGTGACTTTCTCAAAACAAATACATAACTAAGCACACAACCAGATTTAGAGACACGTAATAAAAGTCAGGTTCCACATCCCCAGCTATATACTACTTAATTAATCTCAGTCCTTCTTCCTCTGCCAGGAAGAATGCTTTTCCTGGAGTGACATGTGAGAGAAACTTTTAAGCTCAGAATGTAGGATTCTGATATATAAAAAATGATGTAATATAAAAAATGCAATTAAAGTACTGAAGGAAGATGGGAAGCCAACAAAAAACAGACCAATCAGCCTTAACAGAATGTAAAATCATTAGCATTGAAATTCAGTTCAGACAATTTTAATCCAGGTGGCTGCACAGTCTTTGGTTTTAACCTAGAGAAATGTTCAGATTTTAAATTAACCAGAGAACAGCTCCTCTAATGTTGCCTGCATTCATTAAAAACATATTGTGTGTGGAGGCAAAAATGAGATTAATAGTCAAGGTATCAAAGTTCAGAAGAGAGGTATTTCTTAGCCCATAAAGTTTGCCAATGTGCCAAATTTAGGAGAAAAATTAGACATGACTTGATACTTTATTTGGTCTCAAGAGAAAATAGTTACAAGAGTGGTATTTGTATCAATTATAATTGTTAACATGATGTGTAATGACTGTACCAATTTTTTGATGGCCATATTATACTCGCAGAGAGGTATATACTAGTTCTATTGACTTCAGGGTGGTTGTGAGTTCCAATCATCTGAGACCATTAATCACCCCAGGGCTCTGAAAATGTGCCATGCTATTTCACCTCTAATTCTGGAGCTGTAATCACAGGTGTGTTTTAACTTCTCCTATGGGCAGGATTCTGACATACTCTAAATTTTGCTTTCACTCTGCATGTTGGATGTGTGACCAGTTCTTCCAAAGGACAGCGTAGAGTACTTCTGAATATCACATAAGTGATTAGAAAGCATAATCAAGTATTTTGGGCAATTGAATTAATAGTAGCAGTGTCTTAGTTTGTAAAAGTAGGTGGAAAACAAGCAGAGTATTTTCTAGTCTTTAATTGGTGTATATTTCTAAGCAAGGCACTACATGGAGCCAGACTGTATTAATGAAACACCTTCACTCCCTCAATGGGTATTTCGTTTGCATTCTGTGACAGTTTAGGTCATAATTAACATCAAAAGAAAAGCTAACAAATAAAACCCCAAACAAAACCCAAACATGTTAAGACAAGGAATATTAGGTAGCTCAAAGCTAATTTTCAGTGAGCCCACTTGGTGTTCAGTTAGAAAAGTGACAGTAATTAACATCAATACGAGGTGTACATTTGCTGGAGAAAGTAAAAGGGACCACTTTATGTAGTTTGCTTTCCCAGCAGCTGCAATCAAAGCAGTTTTATTAGCTCAAGAGATGCTCCAAAACCTTGGTTGCTCTGACCAGGGATGCATCCATCTCACTGAGTTCAGAACATCAACCGCTGTGCTATTAGCTTGGTTTGAAAATCTCAGGGAAATGAACACTCAGACTTCAATTGCTGGTTGTCATCTTGGGCTGTGAGGATTCAGCTCCTCCACAATATATGGATCTGGCAACTACAGCTATGCCAGTTTCAAGGGGCAGAAGTATATGGGTACTGTGGTTGAAGTCTCAGCTACAGAGATCAAGTTCTTTTGTAAAAGGAGACCTGTCAATGAAACACACTGCTTCAGCACCTATTGTTATTATAAAGCTCTAATAAATGTAATAATGAAGTTCATCGCACTGGATGTCTTTCACCACAACTCAAGAGCTGCACAAAAAAAGCTAAGGATTCAGTGAATATTTATTTTAACTGGAAGTAGAGTGACATCAGAGTTCTGCTATATTCACAAGCAGAATATAAAATTTCCTCAAACTGGTATTTTAAGTTTGTGTGCCACTTCGTAAGCTTCAGTAGCACTCAAAGGTTACTGCCTTTGTTTGGAAGAAGAGATATTTGTAGCTCCGTTTTCTACAACAGCTTTGACTTTTTCTGAAGGTTCAGCTCCTGGCAGCTGCACTGAATCACAGAATCACAGAATCAAAGAATTGTTATGGTTGGAAAGGACCTCCAGGTTTATCAAGTCCAACCTTTCTCCTAGCATCTCTCTAACCACTACACCATATCCTCAAGTGCTGCATCTATTCATTCTTCAAACACCACCAGGGATGGTGACTCCACCACCTCCCTGGGCAGCCTGTTCCAGTGCATAACTACCCTCTCAGTGAAGAATTTCTTCCTAATATCCAATCTAAACCTCCCCTGATGCAACTTGAGGCCATTTCCC
>JAVSBS010017906.1:0-11764 GCA_033124195.1 Coracias cyanogaster
TGCCCGGGCCCGCCAGAACCGGGCTGCCAGGCCTGAGTCACCGCCGCCTCCCGCGGAGCCACCTCCCGCCGCGCCCTCCCCGCCGCCCGGGCACCGCCCGGGCACCGCCCGGCACACGGCAGCCGCGGCGGTTGCCAGGCTGAATAAGATAGAACATGAAAGGCGAAATAACAGGAGCTGCCACGCCCGGGGCTGCGGGGAATCTCGCTTAACCCTTCTCCGCCTGCGCCCGCAGCGGCCCCGGCTCCAGGGGAGGCTGCGCTGCCAGCCCCTCGGCCAGCGCGGCCGGGGCGAGGGACAGCCCATGGAGGGAGGCGGGGGGGGGCTTCAGGTGCCTTTGTAGGGCACCTGCAGGGAGAGGAGGGCCACAGGTACAGCCCCAGAGACCCCCGGCACAGCGCAGCACCCCCAGGGCGACAGAGGGGCAGAGTGTGGCCTCAGCTGCCCTTCGCATGGCACCGCGGGGAGATGTGGGGAGCACAGGAACGTTCTTATGCCCTTTGCACGGCCCCCTCAGGGAGAGGGGGCTGGCCCTTTGCTGGCTGGCCTGCACGCTGCCGTGGAAGCAGGAGGCACAGGGCCCTGCACCCTGACTGCGCCGGCTGCAACGGTGCCCATGCCCGGGAGCTGCGGCATCCCACCGCTGTCCGGACCCTGGAGCGTGAGAAGGCCCCGATGAGCCCAAACGGCCCTGCCTGGGCGGCTGCTGGACTGAGAGGTGCCGGGCCCAGCATGGGCCGGTGGCGTGGCCCCTGCCCGGCTGCCAGCCCCGAGCCTGCTCCCGGGCCCGCTCCGCAGCCAGGCCCGAGCTGGTCTGACAGGCTCGGGGCAGACGGGAAGGGAGAGGCCGCCTGCGGCTCAGGAATGTGCAGCCCTTATCTCTGGCTCCCCTGCAATCCTGGGGAGGGAATAACTCTCCAGAGTTTGCCTTTCTCTCGCTCTTACTCACCCTCTGCCCTGGGTGGAGCTTGATTCTCGGCTGGCTCGGAGGTGCCCGTGAATCAGGCTGCAGGCACGTCCAGGGGAGCGGAGAGCCGGAGAGCACGACCCACCACCTGCCCTGGCTCACCTGGGAAGGTAGGAGAAGTGCAGGCACCTCCTGGGGTACCTGAATAGCCGCGGGAGGTGGCGGGAAAGGGCTTGAGGAGGCCCCGACCTGCTCCTCCACACAGGGCTGGGCGCTCGGGATCTGGGGCAGGGACTTTTGTAGGCACTCTGTGGGCTGGAGATGGCTGCTCCAACGCAGAAAGGCTCCGGGAGCTCCCAGCCACCATGACTGTCCCTGTGGGAGAAAGGAGGGCCCCAGGAGGAGGCAGGAGAGCTCAGGGGAGAGGGCGAATGTCCCTGCACAGACAGCAGGCATTGTGGCTGGTGAGGGAAGAGACCTGCCAGTCCTCAGGTAGCCTGATCAAAACTGCTTAGTGAACGCTCCCCTGGACTTGTGTCCCATCTCCTCCGAGGAGGCCACCAAGGAGTGGATATTTCCGAACTTATCCCTGTCTTCAGGAAGAGACCTGGTAGGCCTGACTCAGTTCTGTCCCATGACAGAGCCTGAGCTGGCCTTCTCCTTGGATAGGAAATGCTGTAGGGACGCGTGGTCAGGGACAAAGAGGGCTTCACTGGTGGTAGCGCTGGAAAGGCCAAGGTGTGCTGTAGGCTAAGAGCCAAGAAGCAGCTCCTGAAGCCCACTGCGCCTTTGCGTGCTTTGACCTCCCTCGCACGCCTGGGTGTGTAGCTGTCTGCCGACATGGCCTGCCAGCAGCGACACACACAGTCATGCACGTACATGCAAACACACAGACGGATGCGTGTGGACACATGCGTGCACAGGCACATGTGTGTATACTCACTATTTTTTTCCACAGATGTGGGCCTGTCTTGACAGACCTCAGGTTTTGTGTGTGAGCAGAAAGAAAGGGGAAGATCTTGTGTTCCCATCACTCTGAATTGACTAAGGTCAACACAGGTCAATTATGGCTTTTGTCCAGCCTGGGGACTGAGGTTTGCTGTCTTCTAGAACAGTTAGAGGGGAAAGAGGCACTTGTAAAGGAACTGTAGCATCCTTCTTCTGCTGAAAACACCTAATTCATGAAAGCTGCAGTAGGCTCAGCTGTGACAGAGGCCAGACATACACAGCAAACTATCCCCAGAGCAGGATAGTGACGGTTACAGCAGCGCAGAACACCGGCGGCCCGGGACCCTGCGCACAGCCTACAGTAGCATGTGTTTTCATTGGATGAGGAGGCAAGCAGACAGAAAAAACATTGCATGCCTCCAGCCTGTTACGAGGCCACAGAAGGGCTGCACTTCAGGGAGAGAAAGGCTTTTTTCATTTTGGCCTGACTCCCATTTATCTGAGGGGCTTTGAAGCTGCATTTGTGGGACTAAGAGTTGGATTTGTTGTCACCTGGCAGCAGGAACAGTGGTTTTCTGAGGAGAAATAAAAAAAAAAAAAAAAAAAAGCTCTTTATGTGATTGTAGGGAAAATTGCATGTCAAAGGAAAAAGTGAAAATGTCACATGCCAGAGTTGGGTATGGTTGTACCAGAGCCGTGCCATGGCTGAGGACGCAGACACCTGTGTCCTATACATCATTTTTCAGGCAATCACAACTTCCCAGGTAACCTTGCAGGATTGGACTTCTTTGTATTTTATGGTTAAGTGGAACACTTTTGGTGTGCCTGTCAGGCCCCATTTGGCTAGATTTTTGTAGCCTTACTGAGGAAGAGGAGTTTCGTGAGTATATTTCTAAAATCAGGATGTGGGGGAGAGTAAAAGTCAAGGGCAGCATGCAGTTCTCCTTCAAAATACCTGTTACACTGTTGGACCTTTTCTTGACGTGTTTCTTCTCTGGTTAGACTTCCTTATACCCTCTACCTAGTAAATAAAAAGCCAAGGAAAGGGATGGATTGAAAGAGAATAAGCTTGGCATGAGCATTGCTGTTGTAGATGTGGTGCTGCGGGACATGGTTTAGTGGTGGACTGGGCAGTGTTAGGCTTATGGCTGGACTCGATGATCTTGACAGCTTTTTCCAGCCTAATTGGTTCTATGATTCTGTCGCTTTGGGTAATCTGCTCTCTGTAAGAGGCCCCTTTAGCCTCTTTAGCAGGATCACTTTTCGTTTTTCACTAGCTGTAAATGTCAGGCTTTGCCCTAGAGACTCTGCACCCTTTATTGCACAGTTAAGATTGATGTGCTGACAGGCTGTCTCAATAACTACTTCACAAGGAAAATTATGACATGTAATTTTTCTGCTACTTCTCCCTTCCTCTGGCCTGTAGGAAGATCCTGTGGACCTTCTGAGTGTCTAATTTTCTGATTCTCCAGCAAAGATTATTTTGTGGGATCCCTCACTGGCTGATAGGCAGAGGTGAGTGGCAGTCCTGTAGATGTTCGGAGGTGCTGACCAGCTCCCAGTTCCACTCTGCCACGTGCCTGTTGTGTTCAGTACATTTACTACTACTCATAGATAGGGAGAGAGTTTATGATGCTAATTTGTAGGGTTGGCTGACAAATGTATGTAATATGGAGGAGAAAGTTGTAATTTCTGGAAGCTCAGTAAATGAATTGATTAAATTAATTGAAGCAATTTCTCATCTGATGACCATGACTTCAGATGAAGTGAAACTCCTAGACTACAGCAGGTGGACATACCATTTTATTTTAATTGTGACTGCGGTCCGTATAAGACCATCTAGAGTAAAGAAAAGGATCACGTTCACTGAGATGCTTTAACATGGGGTGATTGTTAGAGGCTGGTCAGACGAGCAAAAGAAAAGGCTTAGGGGTTGTATATGTGACATTGTAACAGGAATAACAAATGCCACATTTTCAGCTTCTAAACAGAAATTTTAACAGTAACCCAGACTTTGAACCTACAGCCTAAAACTGAGAGAACATTGGGAATGAGAACAGAGACTTCAGCAGAAAATACAGAAAGAAAACTTGAAAGAGGAACAGTAATTGCCGTGAGGACTCGCAGACACAGTTGTGGCTGAGAAAGGGTCTGGTTCAGACTATGACCCACATTTCACCATGCTGTTCTGGGGAACATGCCTGAGCCTGGCTTGGTGGGAAGAGCAGTTAATAGGAAGGTATCCAGCATCCTTGCCATAGCTCTTGTAAAATTTCCACAGCAACGTGCTGTGGCTAAACCAGGAAATTCTGAGGTACACATGAAAACTAAAAGTGCTACAGGCACATCACTTTGAGAGTGGCAAGTGTGAGGCCTTAAACTGAGAGATCCTTTCTCAGCAGAAGTCCAGTCCTTAGTACAGAAAGTGAGCACGTGTAGGAGCAGCTTCTGTAAAGGATGAGTATCTGTCACTGTTAATACAGGTTATTCAGTCTGCTGCAGCAGGGTCAGAAGGCACCAGCTGTCCCTCTGTCACACAATGCAGAACTAAAAAGCCCCACACCTTAAACCATACTCCAGGAGACAGGTCCCTTCCCAAATCATTCACCTAGTATAACATTTTCCTGAGAGCAAACCAACATTTTCCATGTCTTACTGTCACAATGTCTACTCAAGTAGTTTTACCATAGGCATTCCTGTCCTCTCCTAAAGCTGGCCCTTCCAGAATATTAGCAATTTGTTTTCAGATAATATTTTATATTTTATCAGGGCAAATATATATAATTGATTTCTAAACTTTAGGTTTTCAAAAATTCTAGACATTTTGGAAAACCTGAAATTTTTTCACAGCCCACTCTAAGAGGTGTAAATGATGTTTTGGAACATGGTGCATGGGCCAGCTGTGGCCCACACACTCCTGCCTGCTGGACCACTGTTTGGAGTCGCTGCTTTATGTTTTTCTCTTGGATATACACCATTTGCTGCTGCTTTGACTCTCAGAATCACTTCGATTCATTTCCTGACCAGGGTTTGGAAGCACAGAGGGGTTTTGTGGCTGGCTGTGGAGTCCAGCAGGCTCATGTGAATTTTTCTGTCTGTGTTGCCTTTGGCTTTTTGCTGGTATCCAGGGCGAGGAAAATACAAGGTGTTTAAGACCAGCAAGTTGTGCCTCTACTTGCACCTAAGCATGGGGGCTCAGGCAGAGACGGTATCTTGCTCAGCCCTTCTAGCTGGGGTGACAGAGTCCTGCTTCCTCTCGGACAGCCCTGCTGAGACACACAGACCTGTGAAGGCCTCAGCTTTTGGGAGTGTCCTGAAGCAGAGGAGCAGGTCCAGCCAGGGAAGTGATCATCTGAGAGAGGCAGTCTGGGAACTTGCTGTGCAGGCAAAACACGTAGAAACAAGCACTGGAGTCAGCATTAGGAAGGGAGATAGAGCCAGCCTGAGGTGCTGAGACATCAGCAGGGACTGACATCAGGCAGCCGCAGATGAGAGAGAAAGGAAGTGTTGAGCCAGTTTCCTTTTGCTTAGACTGAGTAGGTACAGTCCCTGGCTCTTGATTCCCACAAAGAATCAAGAAAAATGCAAGTCCTTTTATTTATTTCTTTTTAAATCTCTAGGGCTTTGTGGTGATCATCCACTCAGCATAGCTGAAACTAGAATGTCATGCTACTCTTTTGGAAAAAAAAAACAGTTAAAGTCCATTGAGATGGAACATGATAGGGACAGGCAGCAAATGATGCAGAACCCAGCATGTCTGTACTTCTTCCAGTTTCTGCTCTTAGTGTTAATGCAGAGGTAAAGGGAGAATTTTTACAACTAGCTTCACCTGTTGGTTACTTTTCCCTTCTTTGCCTACACGAAACATTTCCTCCTGGTTTCCATGTTTTTCTGTGCAGAAATAGCTGTAGGCTGCAATCACATCACTGCTCACTCTTTCCAATAGTGAGGGTCTGGTATGTTTTGTGGATCGCAAAACTCAAATGCTTGTGGAAAGTACCCAAGTTAGTAAAGTCACGGACAATTACAATGATGTGAACAGAAGCAGACCTTGGGCCAAGCCAAAGGGAAATTTCCACTGGAGACTCCCTCCTCAAAAAAAGCTCTTGGTAATTGCACACAGATAGCTGCAAGCTCCTTTCTCACCTCCCGTTTCTCCCCTGCTGATTTTTTTTTGGCGGAGGAGGGGAGTGATTGCATTAGTACTCCCTGCGCAGAAGTGCGTTGGCACAGTAGCAAGCAACCCAGTGTCTTTGGGAAAGCCCAAGCAGACGGGTGGAGGAGACCTTTGCTGCCGAGAGATTGAATCCTGCCTCTCGTCAGCCCATTATATCAGCCTTCATCTCCCACTTGTTAAGTTTTCAACAAGCTCCTTCGTGCTCTCCTTTATCCAGTGCCCCTAAGCATGGGAGGAGTTACTCATAAACAGCTACAAAGCCTACCTTCTTTTTCTTCTTCAGCTTCCTCCTGAAAAAAATATCCCATATTAAGCATGCTAAAAAGTAAGTTCTAAAGAGCCAGTGCACTGAATACTTGTTTCTTTCTGTAGCCTTCTCTCTACCTGTCTGTGTTCATTATCATCCCATACTTAGAGGAAGGATATATTGGGAAGGAACTGAAGTTTGCAGACTTGGTTCACTCACCATCTAATATGGTAGGGTTCTCATGATGACTGGTGTTCTCAATACTTTTAAATTTATGAATGTGATTTTATGAAATGATTGCTTAGGATAGCAGAGAACTGCATGAAATGCCAAACATAACAGCCTTCTGGAATGTGTGGAGAGAAGACGCTATGGATCTGGGCTTTTTTTCCTCACCTCATGAAATACCAATTCTGAGTGACTTCAAAATCAGAGGAATAGTAAATGCAAAGTACTGCAGGGATTGTATGAAGAAGGTGAGAGCCAGTGTGGTGACTTGTCAATTGATAAATGAAAGCTAGTCTGGAATCCCTGTGAAAATAAATTCACAAACGTTTCATCTTTGCCCATGTGCTCTTCATGGTGGATTCCATGGAACCACGGTGGTGTTTGCCAGTAGCCACCTGGGATTCAGGAAAATCAGTTGGTTGTCGCTGAGGCAGTTCAGCAACAGCAGGACTCAAAGAAAAAAACCACAAAGCAATAGTAATCCTTTCCTATAAATCAGCACGGTGCTCATTGCTCCTTAGTGGTTGAAAAGCAAATGGCATATTAGGAAAGGAATGGAATGTAAACACTGTATGGGAAGCCATATTTCACTTCCATCTTGCAGCTGCATGTCAAATATGAATACAGTTGTGAAACAAATTCAAAGAGATTAGACTAGAGGACTATCAGAACAGGTTCCATATAAGAAACTGTTGAGTAAGTTAGGGTTCTCCATCTAGAAAGGCGATGAGTGACAGGAGAGTTGACAGCTGTATACAATTAGAGTGGTGTGACAAAAGGTCATTAGACATGGATTTTCCTATCCAAAGCAAAAAAACTAAATACAAGCAGCAGGTTCAAAAGAGGAGACTGTTCTTGACTGCACTGCTGAGCTGTAGAACTCCTTGCCTCTGGCTGTTGTAGAAGCTGAAATTTTATATGGGTTTAGGGAAACTGTGTGAGTTTATGATAGCAAAGTCCTTTGAAGCTATCTACAGTCACTAAAGCATATCTAGTTCAGGTGGCTCTTGAGCCTCAAGTTGCTAAAATTGGCTTAGAGAAGCTGGTGAAGCATCATAAATGCTTGGCCTGTCCCTATATGTTTTCCACATCATTTGCTCTTAGTCCCTATTGGAGATGGGTTTCTAGGCTTGACGGACCTTTGAGCTGATCCAGTACAGCTGATCTGATGTTCTGTTCTCCTAGAAACATACGGTAAAGAGAGGGTTCAGAGTGAGAATGAAGCCTGGAGAGACTGAGAATTTGTGCACTCTTTAGTTCGAGAAAACAAGAAGAAGATACAGAAATTGGTATGAGTAAATGGCAGGTGAGGTGCAGAGATGCTGAGAGGGGCTTTTACATTACAAATGTTTAGTATTTGTACAGTGTAGACATGGCACTTCAGGAGATGGTTTAGTGGTCATGGTTGTGTTGACAGTTGGACTTGATGATCTTAGAGATCTTTTCCACCTTAATGATTCTGTTCTATGATTCTATTAAAGACGATGACACGAAGGAGTACAGTCTGCTGCATGGAGTGGTGTTGGGAAAAACTATACTCTTTCTGGAGGACTGTAATCTAAATCTGTGTGAGGAAAGCCCGTTTACTTAGAGAACACTGAAAGATGTTACTGTGAAGACAGTTTCAGCTTGAGGGTGCATACAAAACTGCTGCACGCTCGGGTGTGCCAGCACAGAGCAAGGATTTCCCCGCAGCTCTCTGGGTGATACCCTGTGGTTCCTTTTGCTGAAGAAGTAATTGCCTGTCGTTTCTTGACAAGGAAGGTGCTTGGTGGGTACTGCGGATCATTATGTCTGTGCAAACTTAGTTTAGCTCACAGTAATTTGATCACAAATCTATATGCTAATGGCATGTCGTTAGCTGGATAAATACACTAAAATCATTTCAGGGAATAAAAGTGCATTACTTCCCAAAGACTATCAATAAGATCGCTCATTAAGTTTACTGAAAGGAAGTGGTAATAAACACTGAAATTATTAAATCCAGAGATAATTGAAGGCAACTCTGGAAAAAAACTAACAAAGTGAACTGAAAGGGCAGGATAATGCAAATGAAGTCAGGAACCGCCCGTGCAAGGCAATTTATACAAAGGAAGGAAAAACCTGATCTAATTGTATACCCTCTGGGATTCCAGTAAATACACAGTTTGGGTTGGTGAAGGTAAACTTATAAGCCTTGACTTCTCCAAATCATCTAAATAAATGCTTTCTGAGATATCATTAAAATCCTACATTATGCTAAATTAACAAGTCTGCATTAGGTAGTTAATGAAATAGTAATTTATTAGTATCGATCATTAAAGAGAAAGTATTAATAATGTTCATTTTTATCAGACATAACAGCAAGTGAGTCCTTCTCCAGTGCCGCTAAGGGGTTCAACAAAGTGTTTATGTAATCAGTAAATAGTTTTGTAAAGTTCAAGGATAACTTCAAGTTTGAGGGAACAATATAGTATTTACAAAGATTGTATTTACTAAATAACACTACAAACAGTAAAAATCACAGCCCTACAATCTGACAAAATGTATTTTAATACTGTCAGACATAAAACAATGCACAGAAATCCAGAACGAAGGTTGCGGTTATTGAATTGAAGATTCAGTGATGTGAAGATGAATTAAATTACCAGAGAGAGTTCAGAGAATTCTTAAGGAAAAGCCATAACCACTGGCCAGGGACAGGAGACAAGCCCTACCAACAGAAAGTCTGTTCCATTTGTCACAGAGAAAGCTGCTGAGAGGTGATTTACACTGCACTTGAACAGACAAAACATCTGGTAGTAGGTAATTTTTCAACTGTGCGAATAGAGGCCTTATAATCCAGTGAAAATCTGAAGTTAAAGCTTACTTTGTGAAACAAGATGCATTTTCACTGCAGTAAAAGCAAATGAACACTGAAGTAGCTTGCTGAGAAAACAGTTGACTTGCAGCTATTTGGTTTTTTTTTTTTTCTAAATAATCTTTCTAATACATAAATATTTAAATATAGTTACTAGGAGGAATGTTATCGCCTGTGACTAAAGGGCTCAGGTTGAAAGATTGCTGGCTCTTTTTTGCCCTTTTCACATAATTATTGAGATTGGAATAGACCTCCAAGATCATCAAGTCTAGCCCATGACCCAACACCACGACATCAGCTAGACCATGTCACTGAGTGCCACATCCAATCTTTCCTTGAACTCCCCCAGGGATGGTGACTCCACCACCTCCCTGGGCAGCCCATTCTGGTGTCTAATTGCCCTTTCCATGAGGAAGTGCTTCCTAATATCCAACCTAACCCCCCCTGGCACAGCTTCAGGCCATGCCCTCTCCTCCTGTCACTAGTTGCCTGGGAGAAGAGCCCGACCCCCACTTGACTCCAACTTCCCTCCAGGTAGTTTTATCTGCCCTTTTCCTCTCCACTCTGCTTTCCTCCATCAGTCAGGCCTGTTGCAGAGCGTTGCACGCTCACATGGCTGCTGCCCTTCCCTCTATACCGTAACATAGCAGAGGCACCATCTCCTATCGTAGGACTTCTCCAAAGGCGTCAGGAAGCAGTCTTCCTCATTGCACAACTGGATAAATGTATTTGGGGTTTTCCATCCCCAGCTGACCACGGAGAAGGGGATAGTGAAGTGCTGAGCTGCAGTGTGCCAGCCAGACCTTCACCGACTTGCAATATTCAGTGCTAAGCTAACGGTTTGCAAAACTGCATCAGATGATTTAATAGTCGTCTCTTCATGTACTCTCAATCCTTTAAAAAGCAATTGTGATATACACTAGACAACAGACAGTTCAAAAGTAAAATAGGCACTTCAGATTATTAAGAAGTTTTGTTTCAAAAAATAGCCATCACTGGATAGGCTTATGTTTAACAAATCTGCACAGAGTTCAGTGTTATGTTTTATCGCTTTACTACTTTGATCAATGAAGTAAAACCATTGGTGATAAAGCTTTTAAGTACTTGATTATTGTGAAAGTCAATAAAAATAGAAGACAGAGCAGGCAGGATACAGAGTACCCTGGATCCCTTAATAAATTGATGCATCACCATTAGTTATTATACATAACTAAGAATCCATTTCATACTTATAACATGAGGCTATATCCCAACAACCATTGCAAAAACTAACGGGTACCAGAGTAGCCAATGAGCTGAAGTGCAATGCCATGGCAACACACATAGATGCACAGGGAGGCAGTTTTGCCTCAAATACAGCATCGGTAGGAGAACCATCACAATACTGTGCTCAGCTGTGCTGGCTGCTGTGCCGTGGAACAGAGCACAAAAGAACTATTTGTACAGTTTGATGGCTCACGAAATGTTGTACAGTAATGGTGGGATTCATCAGCCTTGATATGGTTGTCTACCTGAGAGTGAGACAATTACTCACTTCACTGGATTGACTAGATTTTGGTGGTTGGTAATACTAGTATGGACATCAGACATTCATGGAGATGTTCTGCAATGAAGATGCCTGAAGTTGTGTGGGACTGATCTGTCCGCGTGTAGAATTTAGGTTTGAAAGTACAACTGAAAAAGTAAAAAACCTGCTCCAGTTTCTTTACTCAGCCGTTTTAAGACTGAAGTCTGGAATCACCCATCTCCTCAACAGATTCTGGCATAAAGTATTGACAGTGTCAAGTTGGATCTTGGTAGGATGGATTGTATGACAGGATAAAGGTAATCTTGGGGTTAAAAAATTGAAGACTGAGCACTAAAGCTTTGTTGTAAACCTGCACTCAGCTAATGAATTTGACCCTTGGGGAGCAGTCCTTGTTCCTAAACTCAGGTGTTTAGTGTCATTTTTAGGGTCATTTGGGGACTCTTTACAAGGGCACATAGTGATAGCACAAGGGGCAACAGTTTTAAACTGAAAGAAGGTGAATTTAGGTTGGACATAAGGAAGAAATTATTTACAATAATGGTGTTGAGACACTGGCACAGGTTGCCCAGGGAAGCTGTGGATGCCCCATCCCTGGAAGTTTTCAAGGTCAAGTTGGATGGGGCTCTCAGCAACCTGGTCTAGCGGGAGGTGTCCCTGCCCGTGGCAGGAACTAGATGATCTTTGAGGTCCCTTCCAACCCAAATCATTCTATGATTCTGTGCCTTAGGGTATCTAAAACACAGCAGATGTGGCACAAGCCCTGTGAGAGACTCACACCCTTCTCAACTGAAGCTGGAGGCTAGGCAAGATACCTTAGAGCAGGGGTCCTCAAACTTTTTAAACAGGGGGCCAGTTCACTGTTCCTCAGACACGTCGGGGGCCGCTGCACT